>JADDOH010002014.1:0-118740 GCA_016648135.1 Agrypnia vestita | reverse complement strand
TATTCTGTGAAATTAGTGTTGAGTTATATCTAAATATAATAATGTCGTACTAATTCTCGGCTAAAAAAAGAAATTTCACAGCTGGAGAAAGATTCGAACCTCGGACGCACGGATGGCAACTATATACAGATACAGTGATACCCAAATCTTTTTTGCTTCTTTACCAGAGTTATAAAGATGTCACCCAGAGTGTAGTGTTTGTGTGGATTATTTTTTCCGACATGAAGTATGGTACATTTGGAAGCATTCAGATTCGTCAACCATAGTTTTGTCCATTCATGTATTCGTTCCAAGTCACACTGAAGTATGTTATGGCTAATCAGAGGATTGGCAAAAAAGAAGCTGGAGGTGCATTCTATAACTGCATGAAGATCCAGGACGTATAGTGTAAATAGTACAGGCTCGAGTACGGATCCCTGTGGCACACCACTAAGCACTTCACGGGGCTCGGAAAGAAATTATCCTATTCTAACAGAAAATGTTCTATTCGTCAAAAAAAATTTAATCCAACGCAGCAGCGGTCCTCAAATACCCAGGAGTTCACTGGACAGTACTAAACATTAATAAAGCTGAGTTCCATTGTTCCTAGCACTCACTGAAATTATTGACTTTTATTTGTATATGTATCTACAATGTTGATTTTTTTTAAAAAAGATACAGAGTACATGACGCATTTAACAATATTTTTCCAAGAATCATCATTTCACAAGAATCATTAAAATTAAGTTAGCCAATATTTTTTTAAAAAGAGGAGAAGTATCTTACGAATCTGGAGTAATGGCAGCTCTGCCTCGACTGCTCATGGAGACGTTGTCACCAAACTCTCCGGATATCTCCCCCATTTCTCCTTCTTCCAAATCTATGGCTGCCGGGTCCTAAATAATAACAAATAAAATAAATAGTAATGGGGTAGGCCAAAAATCACTTAATTATTTGAAAACTAAGTTAGTTATTTATATATATATATATATATATATATGTAACAAAAGGAACTTCTGGACTCCCTCGCGTTTTCTGTAAATGGTCTCCGTGAGAAGACCAAGGCCGACGTTTCGACACGGTATCACGTGCCATTGTCAAGGCTAAAAGGCCTCAAAAGTTGCGGACTAGCCGTACTTGTTCGCGGGTGACATGAAAGTCTCCCACCAATAAGGCTGATTATTGGTGGGAGACTTTCATGTCACCCGCGAACAAGTACGGCTAGTCCGCAACTTTTGAGGCCTTTTAGCCTTGACAATGGCACGTGATACCGTGTCGAAACGTCGGCCTTGGTCTTCTCACGGAGACCATTTACAGAAAACGCGAGGGAGTCCAGAAGTTCCTTTTGTTACATACAATAACGCTCGCGGAAACCTCAAGCAAAACATATATATATATATATATATATGTGGAATCAATCGCACATTAGCAGATATATTCAAATACAACAGTAATTGCAGAAAAACGTTTATTCGCAAACAACTCTTCTAATCACAGCCGGGTCTCCACGTAGCGCCGCGTCGACTGCCGTTTCCGGCTGTTCGCCCGGGGTTGCCCACGTATTTCCCACATATATATATATATATATATATATATATATGTGTGTATTATTTTTAGACGCTGAAGATAAATGCCAAGGAAATATATAATAAAAACAATTAAAAAATAGGTTCTCTTTCAGAACCAGCGGTATTGACATTGGTTCAGCATTTTGTGGAAGAAGTCTGACGTGGATCTCCTACAAAGCGGAAGACCCCGCCCAAGTCTCATCGGGCAAAATACTCTATATGTGCAGCAAAGTGTGGTAAAGGAAATACACATTGTATCAATTAATGATAATGGATATCGCGAAGTGTTGAAATACTTTGTGCTTCCCGTTGTGCTGAATACATCTGGTGTGGAGACGGCAGCAAGTTGGGAAAACTGCTCCTTCAGCCAGAGAGTCAATGTGACTGGTCAAGTTTTCATGAAAGAATAATATCCGACAACTCATTGGTCAGCGCGATCCCTTGATTTCTTGGTTCCAGATTCATTTTTGTGGGGATATTGACATATTCACTTGAGAAATTTAAGTTACATAGTTTTGTTTATTTTATGTAGCTTGTAATAAAGTGTGAGCATTTGTCTGTAAGTCTTGATCTCTGTGCAGTTAAAACAATGTTCATGGAGAAATTATTGTAGTACTAATATTATTATAAAAGTTGAAAAAAAAAACAGTTTGTTTCACATGCATCTACTAATTTCTTCATCCAATGTTCAAATATTAAATTAAAGCCAATATAAAGAAATATATGTATATTCATAAAAATTGAACACATGACGTCATTTCTCATAGAAAATTCATGAGTACATAAATAAGTACGATATGTTTTTGAGTGCGTTACTATAACAATCTTGTTAGGCTGAGAATAGAGGAGATTTTTTTTATGTATAAGTAAAGCTCAAAGATTCACAAGCTGTGTAAGATATAATGCAAGAAATAAATAAAATAATAATTAAAATACATAAAGTTATTTAATTTTCAAGTGGTTAAGTGGCTTTGGTCCCTGTGCTTCTAAAATAGAAATGCCTGCATAAAAAAATTTGCGTAAATTTTATTGATTGCCGATATTACAAAGTATTTATCAATAGCATTCCCGGGGGTGCTTTGTGCTCAAGCCGTTGTTGGAGAAGGCGTCAAGTACGATTCATTCTGGAGTATGGAGCAGGGATGGAAATTCTGTTCTGGAGTTCCCCTGAATCCCTATTCAACTTCTAAGGTATATCGTTAAAACCCTGTAAATTTGACTCTAGTTTATTTCATTAGGATAAATACTAGAAAAATAAGCATTTTAAATAGAAATGGGAAAGACTATTACGTAATAAAAAACATAATTTGAAAGATTTTATATTTTCCAGTTACGTTACTCTGCAAGTAGTTTTGAGAGTAATTAACTGGACAGTAGCAAGCTACACTGTCTAGACAATATAGCTTGGAGAGAAGAGTTGCTATCGGCAGTGTGTCAGATTCTCTCTTCGATTCGATTCGGCCCATGACCGAGCACTGCGCCAAAAAGTACTGGGCCAGAAAAACAATCCAATGGATTAGGGCCGATGCAATTTCCGATAAAAGAAGAAAGAGAAAATAAAGGGAGGAAAATCCTTACATCAGAACACCATTACCCATCGAATGCATGTGCAAAAGTCGTAGAAGGGTATGAGGTTCCATAATAGGACTCCCAGCAACGCTCAAACACATAAATAAAACATGCAGACGTTATCCTCGCAACGAGGTACCGCCAAAGAAGAGATTCTCTCTTTGGAACTTGGCAGGAAATATTTGAAAGTCAATATTTTACCAAACATTCTGGCACTTGAATAGTCTCCGTGATCTCCTGCACTATGCTGGACCTCCTCCTCTTGCCTTTGTTTTGCAGGACAGAAAGTTTCAGGAATACTTGCTCCAGACTCTCAGCTTGGTACTTCTCTATGAGGCTTGTCGGAGATTGCTCGGCCAGGAAGCGACCTCCTCGCATAAGGCCAATCTATTAATCACATAAAAATATTAAAAAATTATATGTTACAGTACCTTGGCAGAGAAGATAGAATTTCAAATAAAATAAATAATGAGGCTCAAATTCCGATCGTTGGATCATCAATCACCAGCGTCGTAATCATCAGACCAAAGAGTTACTTGTTATTTTATATACATTAAATGATTGTTGAACTGTCTAAGTGAGCTATCTCCCAATATCTCGTTTAAACGATCATTTTGTACACGCCTTGTTATTCTACTATTGCTTGGAACATCCATGTATTATATAATATCCACTAACATTTTTGCCAATTGCTATTTGCACTATTTACAATTCAATAATTTCAGATCAATTCTTGTCTGTTTATGTAGCTATGTGACATGGATGGACGGAGGTAAAGAATTGCAAATAAAAGAGATCTCACCATGTGCGCTTGCCTTGTCTCATCAATGTAGTGGGTGGTGATGATGACAGTGGTTTTGCCTTCCTTGGTGATATCCACCATGTGATCCCAAATACTGAAAATAAACAGCAGTTTGTACAACAATCAATAAAAGTTATGCAATTACTTGGAATATTGTTAGTTACTAACCATCGTTACCATCGAAAACAAATTGCACAATCACAGTTAAAATAACAATATTGATCACCACTATTGTAGACATTGTATACCTATGTGATAAAAAAATGAAAAGTGTAAGTTTCGATAATGTATACAATAAATGGCAGTGGGCTGGACATATGGCTCGACAGGAGGATACTAGATGGGCACCCAGAATCCTACAGTGGAGGCCCTGGACAAAAATAGAAGCGTCGGAAGACCTCCCAAAAGGTGGTCCGATGACATAGTCCAGCAAACAGGAAGAACCTGGATGCGAATGGGGAGAAACAGAGACGAGTGGAAAAAAAAATGGAAGAGGCCTGCATCCAGCAGTGGAGGGAAAAAGGCTGAGGAAGAAGAAGTAGAAGATACAATAAATAGTATAGTGTATAATATACACTATACACTATACCTCCCTTAAAATTATTAGTTAGATTAATCTTTTATAATATCTTCTATTATTATACTTGTTATGTAAGTTAGTAATAAGTAACTGTTACATGGTACTTTTATTATGCTTATTAAAAAAGAACACACTTTTAAAAACTATTGTATTATTGTAGGGTTCCGTCAAGTATTTCGCTTTCCAAAAGGTTTCCGTCACAAAAAAAGATTGAGAACGGCTGGTGTATACACTAACATGAAAATGTATAGGTACATTAACTCATACTTTATCTATATTATATATATAATATATATATCTATATATATATATATATAGTAGATAGATAGCAAGATTATTGAAATTTAACACTTTGTAACATAAATACTATATTTAAGGCTCTATACTCTATTTAAGGAGCCAAACGTCACAAAATTTATAAAACTGGAAAGACTTCGGTGGCTGAGTCATGTGGAGAGAATGTTCGAGCATCAAGCACCAAAGTCCCTGCTGAACTCAAGGCCAATAGGGCGAAGGCCAAAATTAAGATGGAGTGACAACGTCCTCAAAGACATCTCTGCCTTAGAGCTTCGAAACTGAAGAGAGCTGGCACTAGACCGAGATGAGTGGAGGAAAATTATTGAGGAGGCCAAGACCCACCAAGGGTTGTAGTGCCAAATATGATGATGATGAACATAAATACAATGGTTTCATAAGTAAGTCCTACTTCTGTCTCAGCACGGGATCAACTCCAACAGTGGGCTCGTCGAGGATCAGGAGCTCGGGGCTGTGCAGCAGGGCTGCAGACAGGGACACCCTTCTCTGCTGGCCTCCGGACAGGTTCTTTACGGGCCTGAAATAAAAAAATATTTTATTTAATATTTCAAGATTTTTTATTTTATTTATTTTCCATATAATTTTTTGAACATCGCTAGCCCCACAAGACGTCTTGAAGAGACGTTTGTCTGCAGTATTCATTTTTACAATTTATATTATAATATGATTACATTTTACTTTTACATTTTCACAATTATTAATATTATAATATTATTAAATTTCATTTTTGAACATCAAAAATAACATGATACACATAAATTTCACATGATACACTTCAATTCGTACATTTGTCCATAGATAGGCCATGTCGTTTGACATCAACCACCTGCTGAATTCCACCACCGATTTTGGAGTCGACAGGCATGTTGGAAAGGCACCTTGCAGTTCAATTAAAATCATGGGCACTAGAGCCTCCAAGTATTCGTGATTCCAACTATTCGAATACCAAATAGTTAATGATAATATATTCGAATATTCGAATATATTTGTAAAATTTTTGAAGAAAGGAATAATTTACTTCGGATGATAAATACATTCTATATATTAAAAAAAACACAATAATTGTAGTATGTTTTAAAAAATCAACAAAAAATATATTGAAAAATAATGTTGAATTAAGAAATACAAATTTGAAAAAACACACAAAAAAAATATCTCGATAACTGACAAAATTTTAGATATGTTTTTATTACTTACTTCATATCTCATACCCCACGAGCAAGTTTTTTGAAAATTATTTTGTATATAACTTCTTGTTTGTCGGCTCAAATATTTATGAAAAGTTAATACTAAAGAATAATAGAAAGCCGATAAAACAAAGTGTTTTAAATGTAAGTGCTTATTATAAAAAAAAGGCAAATGCAAAAGACGCCCGACTTTATTATATAGCCCATAGCGATATACCTGAAATGACTTTCATCGCTTGCAAATGACTTTCAGGATTCGTAAACCTTTGTTTCGTTTGGAAAAATATTAAAACCCATATAATATTAATATGAGCGAATACCTTACGAATACTTTTTAAAGTATTCGAATACCGAATACTTAAAAACAGGCGAATGTATTCGAGGTTCGAATATTCGGATCGGAGGCTCTAATGGGGTTCCAAATAATCTAGTGTTCTCATTCCATACTTGCTTGTTTCTCTCGGAACAATCAAAGCTTGATTTTTAGCACGTCTTGTATTTCTGCCATTAGCAACCACCCTCTTGTATATTTCACTTTTGTGATTTTCTTCAATCAGTAGAAATAGTATTAACCCATGAACTGGCAGAATATTGACCGATGTATACACTAATTTAATATTTTGTCTTTGTTCATGAACTTGTGGGGTTACAATCTTTTTTATAATGGCAAATTGAAGATTTTGTATTGGTTTTATATTTGATTTACTGGAGGGGCCCCACGATCTTATACCATATCTTAATGTTGATTTTATCAAAGAAAAATAAATGATTCATAAAACAGGTGGTAAGGCCAAATAAAAGGTAAATGATAATTGATTTAATATCTATTAAAAAATAAAATAACTTTTCCTGAAGGCATATTTGACTTTCCATATTAGTTCATAAATGCCGCTGCTTCTGTGGAACTATGAATCGACGCTAGACGGCGTTGGTCACGCACAGGCAAGACTGTGCCCGCGCCGGTGCGAAAAAAAAACATATATTTAAACATTGTAACAACTGCTCAGGTTTTTGATTGCGAATGAACGGATATACCTATAATCGATTAGTAAATTTTATAACCATATTTTTTCTCCGGGATTTCACCAGTTCATATTCTTTTCGCGTATTATTTGTGACGTGGAAGAAGCAAAAGACTTCTCAAGATATCTGTAAAAGAAAAGACGGCGAAAGATCCTTGTAACCGGACAATTTTGTTGAAGAAGATAAATAGTCTACAGGTCAGTGGTCATTTGTGGCGTATTTGGTTTACTCATGTATGGTTCTTCAGAGCGAGAAAACGTAATTTTTCATTTTTTTTGCATCTATTATCATATTGCGAGGTATTAGTTGAATATTAAATTCACCAGCGGATGGCTATTTACACGCCGTCCGCCCACATTGATACAACAGGCTATGAAGTTTATAAGATATTATATATTAATTCTAAATACTTATTAATAATATTTGAGTTTTTTTTATGTTTATTTAAAAAATCTTCCAAACTCAAATGAAATTTTAGAAACAGTTGATTACTTGCTGCCAGAGGGTAATTGCAGAAGTTTCGTCAGGTAGTCTATCCTCTCGTCAACTTTTTCCGTGGTCATCCCGGACACCCAGCCAAAATAGATCATGGTCTCCCTAATACTAAAGTCGCGGAAAAGAGCTGTTTCCTGAAACAAAATACATTTGAATTGTATTCTCAGAGTTCTATGATTCATATTTCTTCAGTTTGCAGACTTGATACAATAAATAAATATATGTAAATATATCTTTCAATGAAAAAACAAAATAATTTTCAGCCTTTTTTCTACACTCATTTAGGAAAAAACTTAATAAAAAATGGCAACCAGGCACATTCCAATTCTTCAAAAAATGCCAAAAAAGAATTTTGAATAGCAATTTTAACAGTTCAGATATCTGTGAATATAGTAAAATTTGGTATTGTAGAGTAATTAAAATTTTGGTAGAATTGGGAACTGTCAAAGAAAATGGAGTGTTAAAAGGTTAACCAGAAACTATACGACCATTGTGCTGAGTCCAATGTCGCAATACTCTTACAGTTAACCTTTATTTATAAGAAATATTCGATAATAAAAATATTTAAAGAAAAGAAGACTAATTATTTACAAACACGTCACTCGAGTAGATATGAGAATAATATAAAATTTCCTAAATTTAATACCACATATTTTCAAAACATTTTTTTAAACCCAACTTTAATAATGTACCCACCGAAAGTATTGATTTCAATAAATTTAAGTACAATTTGAAGTGTTTTTTTTTACGTTGAATGGTAGAAGATTGTTGTCAAGCCACGATTTTATTGAATTGATATTCTTGTTTGCTGATTCGTGAACTTTTTGCCCGTGAAGGATAATTTGCTAATAGTATCGTCTGCATGGAATAATGCTAGTTCACCGTTGATTTAGTTGCAATGTGTCGTTTAAGGGAGTGAGAAATGGTAGAAGTCTGGGGACCGTACCTTGGGGGACTCCGAATTCATCTATTGATGGAACTTAGAGATTCATTTAATCTGACCGTCTAAGGTCTGTTCGGTGAGTGGCTTTTTACCCGTTCGGGGCTGTGTGGTCAATCCCGTTTTCTTTTGATTCTGATACGAGTTGTCCGTGTGAGATACTGTCGAGTAGGCACTTCCCTCGAATCGATGAAAATGATTATGCAATTACTTGATTCGTTCAATTTACTTTGTACGATGGTGGATGCTTTGCGGTTGCATCTTGTGTGCATATTCCCTCAGTGAACCCGAATGGATTTTCATTTATTGAGAATTGATTTTTGTGATTGAGTTTAGTTTAGTCTGCTTATTCGGTATATTATTTTCGGTATATGAGATAAATAGTATATTACCTAATTCTCATTGTTTATTAAATTAGATTACACTACCTATATGATTGTAAGTGATTATTCCTCACCACACACAAGAATCATGATTCTTTTTGATGAGGTATAGCATATTAAAAAAAATGATTGTTAAAATTTGCTAGCTATTATTGTAATAAAATATTAAGTGTATGTGTTATCAATTAAATAAATAAAAATAATAAAAATTAGGAATGGCCAGGCCACATAGAATGTTTGAATGATGCGCAGACCTCAAAATGGCTGCTTAAATAAGATGAGGAATATTTTGACCGAAAATCAGTTGGCAAGATAAAATAATTATTTACCTATCCAACCCCAACGTGGACAATTGTAGGGAAGCAGTCTGGTGCAGAGACTAATGGACATCTGACATCTATTCTCCGAAGACCAGGTTGTAGCATTTGTGATGATTTAACGTTTGCTGTTTTATTTCAAGAAATAAATAAACCAAACAACCGTGACAACAGATAGGTTGTATATTTATGAATTTAATAAGCATCGTCATAACAAAAACATATTGAAATCGTACATCAGGCGTTAGGAAATGAAATCAGGTTTATCACTCAATAAACCTTGTGATTGGAAGTTGATGTTAGTGCGGCCTTGTCTTCATTGTTTTTGTTTTCCTTTTGCCACGGTGTGTACTGAACCAAGTGATACAAGATTTTTTAATCACTGAAATATTGGTGTCTTATTGTAAATTGTGTAAAACCAAATTTAAAAAAAAACATTTAGGAAATGTATAACGCTTGTACATTCCAAATTTGTGCTAGCTTTATGATTTGATTATGGCTGGTGGAGCACTAAGGAAATTAAAATTGCTCTGTCAGGACCTATGACACACCTTAGGATTTGGAGCATACGATAACGATGATGAGGTAGATGTTGATGTACCATCCAATAATTGAAACGGAAAAGTAACACTAAAATACATCGCTTCTGTTGAACTTTTAACAATGTAGCGGGCACAGATAAGTGTTCAAAAAGTAACCCATAAAACCAAGTTTTTATTATACTCCCTTTCTTTGTAAAATATAACAACAATTAAAGACGAATTAAAACATATAACATAACTTACAGTAATTTAATATATTTCTAAAATGTCAGATGTATTGAGCTTTGATAAGATACTTCATGCTTTGAAGATTAAATTTTAAAAACATTTGTCAGTCAATTTAGATTTTCGACATTCGTTGTTAAGTACCTATTATGTATACCGACGGAGTAATTCAAATTTAGAAAATATTCCTGGACGTTATCGGGCCGCCATTGCCAGTAATCAAACTTTTCTAATGATTCCAAATTCAAAAAAAACAATAAAACTTCTAAAAATCCGAAATTATACTATGATTATTAATTTTTTAAACAAAAATTTGATAGATCTTCTTAATCGTCGCCACGAGTCTACTTGTCAAGTTTCAGCTCGATTGGATCACGGGAAAAGGGTTAAAAATCGATTCAAAGTTTTTTCGACGGCAAGCCGGCAAGCAAGCAGACGCCACGAGTTAATATAAAGGGAGTAAAAATGGATTAGTGAATGCATAAGCGAGTTCTAAGAACTAATTGTTTGCATCTGTTATTTTTTCAGCCTATGTACGATCTCACTTGAACATTGAGATCAGTTTAGTCGTAACTTTCAACATATTACCATCATGTATTTTTATTATTTGTGAAGGATAGTAAAATTTAATCTACTGAGTTTGATTCAATATGAATTTTAGTATCGCAAAAAATAAGCTCCAGGGCTATGGCACGACAAATTGGATGCAGATGGACTTACGCGCTAAATTTTATTTTAAAAAAATTAAAGATTCTACATGTCTGCAGTGAGAAAATTTACGGAAACAAAAAAACGACATCTTCCGCTGAAGAGCAGTGGAAGATGTCTTTCAAGTCAGCGGTTTTCACATGAGGGGGGCATCAAAAAAGCCACTTTTGACTAAAAAAAATGTATCTTACATAAAAATATATTGAAGCCTTTGCGAAAGGAATTCCTCGAGAAAATTATTGAAAATATGTGGTATGAGAAAATTTCAGACTTTTATCTCCAAAATTTAGTGATCTCCCCATGCCAAGATGTACTGAAACCGTAATGAAAAATAAAGGAAGATCAAAAAAACACTAATTATTTTTGTTTTTCTACGAGAATATTGAATCAATTTTAAAAATGAATCATGATCATTAAGTGAAAATAATATATTGGTACTAATTATTTCCTTCCAAAAAAGGAAATAAAATACTATAATCACCCTCGTATTTTTAGTTCAGTTAAAGGTATATTTGTTATTTTTCCTTTTGTTAAAATTGTTACTCGTACTTTATAATTAGGTAAACCCAGTAAATAGTACCGACCTGAGGCATGTAGCCGATTCTGGGTCCAGGAACTCCGCTGCCCCGGGAGCCGGGCCGCCCGCCCAGCACCCAGATGTCGCCGGAGTTCAGCCGCCTCCGGCCCACGATGCACGACAGCAGGGTCGTCTTCCCGCAGCCCGACGCGCCCAGGAGCCCGTAGCTGGAACATTAGCTATTGTACTTACACGGAGAGTTTTTATTTATTTCTCAACCGGAGATATGCTCCGGTAGCAAGTGAAGTGTACAAGTACAAAAATAGACTCTGATGCCTAGCGCAGGTCCGCCTGATATTATGGCAGACACTCGATTTGCGTAATGCCGCCTTTCATTGTTTTAATTTGTTTACCGGGCGCGGCGGTTTGATTACATCTACATAAACAAACTGCGATCACTGGGTCAACCGGGTTAAGGCAGGTACTGCCACATTCTTATAGAAGTACCTAATAAATAAATAAAAAAATAAAATAAAAAATAAATAAATAGGTACCTACAAACACTGCCGCCACACCTCAGATACAAATACTACCTTGGAGTGATAATAAAAATTTAAATAGATAAATCAGGGTAACAATTTAGTAGTAGATACAAAAAAAATGTTATATTACACTTGAAATTATATAAAGCAGATTTTACCAATTCAGAGGTCAAGGGCAGATCACTTCTTCCTGATATTTATTTACCTACCGCTTTGTTAATTTACAATTAATTAACGGCGTGTTTCAAGCTTATTGATAAATCTATCACAGTACGTAAAGCGCAATTAACTCTTAATTCGCGTGCTAAGGAAATCACCGAAGGATTTCTTATATCTATTTGTGCAACATTTCTGTGAGCGGAAGTCCGTGCGGTTTGGTCATCGGCTGACTTACATGCATCCCTTGGACACCGTCATGTTGAGGCCGTCGAGAATCACATTGACGTTGTTCTTGGGGCCGTAAGTCTTGTAAGCCCTCCTCACGCACACGGCCTGCTGCTTCCTGATGGCCAGCGAGGACTTCTGCGACAGCAGGACGCCGGGCCGCCGGCTCTCCACCGGGGGCACTGCCGCTTCCGCCATCATCGTCTCACCGGGCTCCTGGAGACAAAACATTTTGAACATTAGTTTCCGTTACTGCAGGTGTCCCGCAAGTACCGGATTAGTGACCGGTATTTACATTTACTTAATACACCAGCTTGGAACTACAACGAGTGTGGTGAAGGGAAGAAGAAGAAGCTGGACTGAGAGAATAACTAATGATTTTTGAAGAAAATGCAAGATAGAGGTCCATTATAAACAACATGGAAAATCGAAGAGGCCGATACATTCTCAGACACAACCCATATCTTAGAAATGCAATTGAGGAAAAGGGGGGGGGGGGCGGAGGTGTTAATTATTAGGAATGTCATCTGAAGGGGATGGAATTTTAAGTGGAAAAATATTCAATAGTGGATTTTGCAGAAATTTAGTCTGAGGGTTTATTATATTTGAATTAATATTAACATTTTTCCTTATTTCAAGTATTTATAAATTATTAATTTGTGGAATCTTATAACTGATATCTAAAAATTTTAAACCTGTATTAGTTTTAAATGTATAGTCATATTCAATTAAGTGTTTTGCAAAATCCGATTCCATCCGAATTCCATCCCCTTCAGATGACATTCTTAATAATTAACACCTTCGACCCCCCCCCCCCCTCCCCTCATCCTTCTCTTCACCGTAACACATTTTCATGGTTTAACTTTTTCAATTTTTAGTACACAAACAATCCTGATGAAGAGAACATTGTCCTCGAAATATGTAGATTGTATAATCTAATAAAGTGGTGAAAACAAAGTGATTTGTGCTTTGTTTTAAAAATACTTCTACTACATAACGAATTTGGGGAATAGAGACGATTTCCGAATGGCGTCCAGGACACAGATGCGTATCGAACATTAAAAAGAAAGAAAACAATTTTAATGTTATCTTGGACAATTCAGCCGAACACTCATTTAAAAAAAAATTAAAATGAAGCAATTGACAACCCTGCTCTGCTCTGAGCTCCGCGGTTCATCTTTGCCTTCCACCTCCGAGTGTTATTTTATAAAAGTGGTCTAAGTGGATTTATGTTTTCAAGGTTAGCAACTCTGCACTTGGCCGGCAATTTATTCTAATGTTTCTCTTCAGCGCGACCTCAGCGCAGAATCCTATGGCCAACGTCTGTATATTAACAATGCAGGCACCTAAACCTGTTTACTATCAAGAATGTTCTTAGGTTTTCACGGCCACTCAGAATCTTCAAGTTTGTGTTTACTGGGGTATTATGCCGTATTGTTACGACCTTTATTTTACGCATCTTATCAAGGACGCACTTGAAATCTACAAGCACCCGATAAATATTAATAGTGATGATGGTCTCAAATTAAAAACATCTTGGTATCCGGCGCTTCAAAGTCATTCTCGTCGCAGAATTCGCAGAGATAGTGAGCAGACAACAGATGAATCATACACACAACACAATACAACATGACTTCGGCACGGTATTGCAAGCCGATACTTAACCACAATACCAACATTCACAACAACACATCAGCCCTGATGATGGACCCTGCAATGCGATCCAAAACGTCGGCCCGAACGGTCGTAACAACAAGGCATAATACCCCAGTAAACACAAATTTGAAGATTCTGTTTACAATCGCTTTCTTCATAAGATCCGCACGGATAAGAGATTGTTTTCATTTTTGTAGAATGTGCATAATTCTAAAAAAAAATCTATTCTTGTAATTAGTTTTATTATTGACCACCTCGGTCTTGCTTCGGTATTGTTCACATCAACACTATACTTACAGCTCAGAAATATGAAATATATGATATTTTCTGAGAGAAACGTTTTCCGTATGAAGGCGTCCCTACAAAAAGGGTATATATAGTACATCAGGTCCAAAAGTGATTTTATTACTTTAAAATGATCTATATAACAGTATGCACCATGTGCAGTATTTATTTTCCATGATTTAAACTCAATCTTGTTTAAATTTGACCTCAAAAGTTACAAAGCTAACGTGGAAAAAGAGTATATATTCACAAAAGAACGGTAACGTGGGGAACCTTAAAAGCAGCCCTATAATATATTCCAAAGTTAAAGCACTCCTGCTTTAACTTTGGAAGCGGAAGAGAATTAAAAATATTGATTGTATTATTTGTGTGCATCTACTTATTTTATTTGATTAATTACACCTACATGTTTCGGAAAAACCAAACCATTGTCAGAGTGTTGTATAACTGTCAAAATATCAAAATGAATAATGTCTTTTGTTTGTCAAAATTATTTGAAAAATTATTTTTAAATATTGTTGCCGAAATTCTCGATTACTCGCAATTATTGGAAAAAATTTTAGAATTGGGCAAGTAGTTGAATTTAATTGATTATTAATAATATTTTGTTTACTATTACATGCTTTACTAATTTCTAATGATTCTAAATTATTAAATTTCAAACCAAATTTATTTATGTATAAAATGGAAAGTCCTAATTTTTTATCAAAACCGTGATCATTTTCTAATTTGCGATAAATGATTTGCGAATTCAGAAAAACCATGATTATTCCGTCAAAATGTCAATCTTCAATGTTGCTGAATCTATTGAAAGAACAGAATAGAATTATTGAAGGCTTAGCGAGCAGATGTTAACCACAAAATAAATAAATACAGAGATGGGACTCCCTGTGGCCGTGTACTATGCCGGACAAAGTGTAGCGTGCTGCACTATGTCCAGCAATTCAAAGGTCCGCTGTTGACGCTAAGCACTATAATTTATATAAACGGCCAATAAACATAAAGGACGACCTTGCGGAGCTGGGGGATATTATTAATATATCTGATGTAAATGCGGTTTGCGGCGCACAAGCATCGATATATTAGCACCAAAACAACGCAAATGACAACAATATTTTCAGTTTAACGATGATTGTGTTGTTGAAATGAATATAATGACGACATCTCTATTGACAAGCAGCGAAAAATTTGTTGCCGAAGCCCGCGGGCGACTACGAGACGGCTGTAGAATGTAGGCGGCGGTCGCATCACGCGCGTAATGTGCCCACCGAGTGCCGCTTCGTCGAATTTCTACGAATTTTTATTCGAGCACATCTTCAGCACGCTGTAATTGGCTTCGAACTTCAAAATATTGGATTTTTTGAGTTAGTATTTTCCATTAAAATAATCCGCGCACACCTTAGGCCGGTCGCACTTTGGATATGAATTATTACGTACGTGTTCGTACGTATTGAGCGCGCACATTGATTGCGTCTTGCGTTGGTCACGATCAATTATTTTTCGCACTTCTCCAATAACGTTTGTGCCAAATGAATAATCTGTACCTTCTGGAAAACTCTTTTCTTACTCGTAGGCTGTCGTCAGCATCGTAGAACCAAATGGGTGAACGAAATATTAGGTCCTTACATATGAAATTGGCGTTTAGCCGTACTGGCAAATTTGATCTCAAATATCTTCTCTTTGGTTAGGAATTCCAAATCCAAATTTATACAGCTTTTTACTCATGTATTTGTGTTTTGAAAATTATAATTCATTTGTTTTTTCCTCAATTGTTTTTTTCTTTGCGTCACTCAGTTTACAAAGTGAAAAACTTGAAATATCGCGTTATTTACGAGTACGAGTTCCACCGTGGCACCAGTGCTGCAGAAACGGCTCGAAGGATTATTGATGTGTATGGCGACGGTGCCGCAAAAGAAAACACAGTGCGTTTTTGGTTCCAACGTTTTCGTTCTGGAAATTTCGACCTGCAGAACAAGCCCCGTGGACGGCCGGAGACCAAAGTTGATAATGAAGAATTGAAGGCTATTGTGGAAGCGGATCCATTCGCAAACCACATCCAAGTTAGCTGCAGGCTGCGGTGTTAGTGATAAAACTGTTTTAATCCACTTGAAGCAAATTGGTAAGGTGAAAAAGCTTGAAAGGTGGGTACCTCACGAATTGAGTGAAGCAAATCAACAAACGCGCGTTGACTGCTGCGTTGCATTACTCAACCGGCACAATAATGAAGGGATTTTAAATCGAATCATTACCTGTGATGAAAAGTGGATCCTGTACGATAATCGGAAGCGCTCATCGCAATGGCTGAACCCTGCCGAACCAGCCAAACCATGCCCCAAGCGAAAATTGACTCCAAAAAAGTTACTTGTGAGCGTTTGGTGGACTAGTGCTGGTGTCGTTCACTACAGCTTTCTTAAATCTGGCCAGACGATTACGGCAGATGTCTATTGTCAGCAACTGCAAACCATGATGGAAAAGCTAGCTGCTAAACAACCGAGGCTGGTTAATCGCTCTAGGCCACTGCTGCTTCATGATAACGCTAGACCACACACTGCACAACAGACGGCTACCAAATTAGAGGAGCTTCAATTGGAATGTCTAAGACATCCACCGTACTCTCCGGACCTTGCCCCAACAGATTACCATTTTTTTCGAAATTTGGATAACTTCTTGCAAAGGAAAAAATTCAACTCCGATGGGGCAGTCCAAACCGCCTTCAAAGATTTTATTGATTCCCGTCCGAATGGTTTTTTTAGTAAAGGAATCGATGAACTACCTATGAGATGGCAAAAGTGCATAGATAGCAATGGTACATACTTTGATTAAATAAATATATTATAATAAAAAAAAATCGGCTTTATGTTCCTCCCATACTAAACGCCAATTTCATATGTAAGGACCTAATATAATATACTAGAAGGGATGAATTTGGTAAATTCCATCAAATTCCGTCTCGCATAACTAGAAGTCATGCAGGTTTTTTCGTGGAAACTTCAGCTACTAACTATTTCTTTAATTCCCCACTGCAAAGGCTTCATAGACTAGCAAACAGATGCGAGCAACTGGACGTCTTTGCCAATAACTGAACAATATTCAAACATATATTAAAAGGTGTACTGAAAGATTACCAGTATTTGTCGAATTGAACTTAAATAATTGATTTGTATGTATGTATATTTTATTATTATATTATGACTTTCAAAGCTTGTGCTTTATCTCCTCTCTCTACATTATTACTATATTTTTGTTTTTAAATTTCTATATTATTATGTTTTTCTATATTATTATATATTATATTTATCATTATTTGTTTGTATCTGCATTCTAAGTATTTTCTTCTCACTTTGTCATTACTATGTTTACATGTATTTTTTTTTCTCTTCTGTAAACTACAGACCTATTATGTTAATGTACACTATACCTATCTATTGTAAAGGTCAGCTAACTATTAGCTTGATGCATAATTATCCGCCCTTTTTTTCGCGAGGTTTTCTTTTATTTTGGCGTTAATTGATATTTATAATAATAGAATTCTTAAACAGAGTTCGGAAAATGAAATGCATATCAAAAGCCGTACACAAACACGCTACATTATGCTGTGCCATTTCGAGAAAGGGTGGAAATCTGCAAGTCACTTCGCGATCTTAACGATTTTTTCGGCGGAGGAACGACCAGCGAAACGGCGCGGCGTTCCGAGAGTGGTTTGTTCGTTTCAAGACGGACTCAAGTGAAACCAGGCTTAGACAACGTGTCAGGGTCAGAGTCAAGGAACGATCTTCGGATTTTGCAAGCCCTTCTATGGTTTGAAACGATTACATGCGATATCTTGAATCTTCAGTGAAGCACTCTGGTATTCGTCTAGATCTTTATTTGCGGTGACAATAAATCTCGCGTTACAATGATAAGGCAAAAAATGACTAATGACGGTCGAGTCTTCATACAATAAAAAGCGCGCGTTCTAGGGCGCGCGACCTTGTAAACACATTCTCTCTCTCACACTCTCTGTTTCTTTCATTCATCGCGATGTACGTTCCTCAGATCTATTACTATTAACAATATAATATAAAAAATAGCGGAGAATTATTATTCATTAATCTTATATTAAAATAAAATAAGGGAGAAACATTTTCATTCCGTTTTAAGCATTAAGCCTTAATTAATAATTTGAATTATTATATATATTAGATTTATAACAGATCATACAAATCTTTCATGACTTATCCGATTACCTTCTTCGAAAAATATTGTTTCTAGCAATGATGTAATAAAGTGTAGATACGACACAAGCGTGAAAAAACTCAAAAGTAAGGTAATTAATTGCCTTTCTTGCATTCGTTATCGAACGACCTTCTTTGTGATCGGGCGCGACGATACTCCGAAAAAAGTTCCCGGAGAAAAAGAAACAGAGTATCGTACACTATTGTAAGAATGAGTATGTTATTTTAGTCACCGTGACTTCAAATAACCTGATTTTTGTCTACACGCAGAGCGTTTGTGAAATAAGTGTGCCGTGATTTGTCGAAGTCGGCTTATATAGGAATAACGTGTCTATGTTATAATACGTCAATGGTTTCTAGTTCGTCCCAAATAATCTGTCATGTGACGATATCCGTCGACAATATAACTGTTCACAAAATTAAAAAAAAGTAATAAACGTCATTAATGTAATGCCGCCATGGCAGCCATTGAATTTCATGACAGCCTCTATCAGCAACATGCAGTTTCGTTTATATAATTCTTTGGTAATAATGGTCATTGAATTTCTTCGTTCCTTGCGCCATCTCCAACCAAAATATAATTACGGTTGCGAAGTATCAATAGCCACTGAAATTCCATTGTACTTTACGACATATCCGATTACTATTATTAAGTTAGTTACTTAACCAGCAGACATCCAGCAGGCGACATTGCTCTAATCGCAGAAAGCGAGGATGAACTAAAAGAGGCATTGGAAACTATGGAGAATATCCTAAATACTAGGTTCAACATGAGAATAAAACAAGGATAAAACAAAATTGATAACCGTAGGCAGAGACGAACAACAAATGGACATACTAATGTCAGGAGCTGCAATTAAGAACGCAAAAGGGTTTGTCTATCTTGGGAGTAAAATCACATCGGATGGCCGTACAAAACGAGAGGTTGACAGTCGCATCCACCAAGCAAAACTTGCGTTCAACAAAAAAACAAAGATTTTCGAATCCAATAATATAAACCTAAAGTTCCGCAAGCAATTAATAAAAACTTATGTGTGGAGTATTTTACTGTATGGATGTGAGACATGGTGCATTGGCGACAGAGAAAAAAAACGCTTAGAAGCCTTCGAGATGTGGACCTACAGAGTGCCCTAGGAATTTCCTGGAGAGACCACATTACGAATGAAGAGGTTCTCAGCAGGATCGATGAAACCAGGCTCATAATGAATACCATCTCGAAAAGGCGTGCAAAATGGATGGGGCATATTTTACGCCATGAAAATCTGCTCAAAACTATACTGGAGGGAATGGTAGAGGGAAAGTTTGCCTGAGGACGCCCTCGCCGTGTATATCTTGAGCAAGTGTGCCAAGATATGAATTGTGCCTCCTACACAGAGCTGAAGAGCATTGCCGGAGACCGAGCGGAATGGAGAAGGGGATGTGCTTTGCCGCAAACCAATCCCAGCCCAGGAAGCCCAGGAAGGAAGACTTACTAAATCTCAAATTTTTGAAATTGAATTTTGAAAATGAAAGATCTGATTTTTTATTGCAATTCTATGAGTTTTTTTTAAATGTATTTCTTAAGTTAGTTAATATTACACTCCTGTATATTAACTAGTATTTTACATTTTATATTCTAAAATCTATTACCTAATATACAATACATAATAACCTACATATTTACATTAACATCTAATTTAATCCATGGTACAGTCTGTAATATAATAAATAATACACCTTATGCTCTACAATTCAATATTATTTTAACAACAATTACATATAGCATTTGTTTTTAAATTCATTCATCTTATTTATACTATTCATGTTTTCCGGCATCTATATATTTTTACACCTCTGGACAATTGTTTATGAGGAGTTATTATGTTATGTTATATTATTATGTTAATAGTTGGATATGGTTATGTGTGTATTTACGCGTTTAGTAGAAAACAGTTGTAGTGAAACAGTGACGCGAAAATTGTCAGTTACGTTGGTATTGCATGAAGTCATCGCTGTGCTAGCTGGATTAAATATATTATGGTGTCAATTTGAATACGGTAGACTTTATAATCCATCAAATGCGAAACTATGGCGTAATGCAATGCCTTAATTTCTCTGCTTACTAATTGAGTCTCTTTTTCTTTTGTTTAATTTTTTTTATTCTTTCTTGTTGTATTATTATTAACATGCCTAAGTTTTTCTGCTAATAATTAAGTCTCTTTTTCTTTTGTTTAAATTTTTAATTTTTTCTTGATGTATTATTCATATCATGTCTAAATTTTTTTGCTTACTAATTAATTTTCTTTTTCTCTTGTTTAAATTTTTCTATTCTTTCTTGTTGTATTATTCTAAACATGCCTAAGTTTTTCTGCTTTATTTCATAACATATTTATCATTGTTATCATATTTCTCAAGTAATGGCCCTCTATATTATATTAATGTTTTCTATGCTTTTTTGTTGTGCCGTTGGTCTTCCGTGAATATTAAATAAATAAATAATGAGACTAATATTTTTATTAACTCGATATTCCACAAATTGATTTTCGCAGATAAATTTTTACGAGATTTTATTCATGACAGTAAAAGAAAACCTCATTTTCATTTAAAAGTTGCTTTCTCTGAACTAAATGATCTTTCAAAACCAAATATTGCACCAACAAAAACCGAACAACAACAATCGACTAATAGTTTAACATTTAAACTTCCATAAATGAAATAAAATTACTTTCCTACAAAGTTTTAGTATTAGAAATATTAGTACTATAGCTAGACCGCATTCAAAAGAATGTGCGAAAAAAATATGTGTATTGTAACGAAGCAAAAAATGAACACAAAATATTTTTTTCAAGTAAATAAGTAATGTTTTTTAAACTAAAAAATATATATTAATTTAATATCATATATATTGAGGCTTGTAATACGGACTTGTCAGGCAAATTTTCCTCGCTTTCTTCTTACCGGACAAAGGTAGGGAATAGTCTTTTGATTGTGGTATAGTTATAATATTAAATAATAAAATAAATATACCACCGTAAACGTTTAAAATGTTTTCTGCCTATGGACTTACTTATCAACTAGAGTACGAAGTGAACTATCGCATGCATAGTAGAGTGCGAAGTGAACTATCGCACGCAGAGTAGAGTGCGAAGTGAAAAATCGCACGCACAATAGAGTGCGAAGTGAACAATCGAACGCAGAGTAGAGTGCGAAGTGAACTATCGCACGCAGAGTAGAATGACGCAATTGATGCGCACCAGCCTTTACCGACATTTTCGAAGAAATCGAGAAGACAGATCAAAGTCTCCATATACATTTATAATACTTCTGCATTCTGCAAATGTCTTTAAACGTAAATTTTTGTTACAATGTAAGTTTTGCGTTTGGACGACGGAATTTTGCCAGCGAAATATCTCGATGTCTCGCTCTGCCTCAGTTTAAACTTGGTAACATCTGCTCGTACACACGGAAGGCCACACTCACCTTTTATAAGTGCTTGCGCCTATACGTTGTATTTTATATCGATAGAAAGAAGAAAAAACCGGTTAAAATAATGCATAATGGATGTGAACTTGAAATAATAGGCCGTCATAGTCACGACGAGTTTATGTCATAGCTTTTCTTTTTATTTATAACCTGTGTGCTTCACTGCCTTCCAATTTCAACAGAATATTGAGATACATACGACACATAATACATCAATACCCAAATAGAACACCGAAGAGAGCCCGATTGTTAAGGGCGGGTCTCTTTCTATGAATTAATATTTTTTTCCTGTCGGTAGATGCGTCTCGAAAGATCGTAAACAGCCTGTCACACATTATAAGTTGCAACAAAATTGAGGCGTTATTGCACACTGCACTTGCATACATCTAACACCGAAGGGGACCCGAATGTTAAAGGCGTATCCTCTTCGCACGGCTTTAATAATTCATAATGAACAAATGTTTAAGGAAACGAGGCTTTAACGGTTTGCCTTTATTAATTTCCCAGGTTCGGAGGAGAGTTGCTTCAGAATACAGAATTCTGGGATGTAAAATCTCTCACCAAGTCCAAAAAAAATCTGTCCATATCTACTGGAAAAGATTAGCATCAGGATCCCTAAGTATTAAACACGACAGTCGCATCCCTTCTCAATTCCGAGACACCATACGAGATCGCAAGGGAACTCCTTAATTTCACGAGCGAACGAGCTAACGAACCGCACAAGTATTGATATTTTCAATGCGAATTCAAGTATTTTTAAGAATGCGATGTTTGGGAGAGTATTGTTCTAAAAACTGTTGTTGTAAAAACTAGTGTTTTTTTTCAAACTAATTTAACAATTGTTTTCATACTTTGTTTATTTCACTTTTCCAGTAGGATATTTCAAGATGTTTCTTTGATTTGTTGTACTGTGAACTTGTGAATACTCAAAATAAATAAATAAATATCGCACCACGACCGAAGTTCTTTACACATTTGCATAAGTTGCTGACGTCATGAACCGCTGACATTTGGATAATTTTATGCAAAATAAAAGCAAGTTGTTAAATACATTAAGTTTTTTTTCTACAAATATAAGCTTTTTTCAATTTGGTCAATACATCGCGCATAATATTTCAATTAGGTGCGTTCGTTTGATAAATGGATGGCCGTCTTCAACGATAAGAGCATCGGAATTAGTGATGGGTCCGATCTGTACTAACTACTCCAATGTAGTACTACATTACATTGAAGTGTACACTTCACACCTTTTGAAGTGTAGTACATACTAAAAACTACACATACTTCAAAGTTATGAAAAGTACTTATTTCAAATAGTACACTTCATTTTAAAGCGAACACTACAAAGTACACACACTTCAAAGTTATTGAAAGTACGAGTACATACTTCAAATTAGGGATGGGTCGTCCACGTCCGTCCATCGACGAGACGATCAACTAGTTGAATTCGTCAACTAGTTGACGCATCAACTTCGTTACGCGGACTATCGTTGGCTATTTTTATTACGTTAATTTTTAAAATTTAAAGAAGTTCGAAGGAATATAGTTTCGGGGAAAGTAAAACCGCTACTTGTGCTTATATGTAAAAATAAATATTTTATTATTTATTTGTTTACGCACATTACAGGCTTTTACATATTGTTTTATATACTTCTTTCTATATATAATAAAGAAAGAAGTAGGTATACACAACAATATCAGATGTATGCAGTGAAATATAAATATAAACTACATATATAAGTAGTGAAAGTATTGGGTATAAGCATTAAAATATGAGTATAAAAATTAAAAATATAAATAAGTACAAAGCAGTAATGTGTGTATAAAAAAATATATTAGGTACATATCATTACATGTGTACAGGATTATATGGAAAACATTAATAACCTCGCAGGACTAATAGAGACCTAATATCAATAGTTATGGAGATATGTTTTATCAAAGTTTGAATTTTTTCAATATATCTGACTTATTTTTTGGAAAACGTTGGACTATCACTACACTAACTCAAATCGATTACGAAAAATTCATTCGTTTCAATACAAGTTAAATAAAATGATAAAAACCTTTACTATTATTTATTATTTATAAATTTATAAATAAATACATAATTTTAAAATACTTTACATTTGAGATGTTATCTAGAAATTTATTGAAGAATAAATCTTTCAAAGTCAGGCTTTCACTTTGTGGTGGCATTATTAATAAATAAATATATCTGTATTATTTTTCAACTTTAGTTTAAGGCTCAATCTGAGAAAAGGAACATTGTTCCCGAAACATGTAAAAAATCAATAAAAAGTTGTGTAAACAAAATTATAATAGATTTATTTTTTTATCTATAAAGTTGAAAATAGATCAACTAGTTGACGAATTCAACTAGATGATCGTCTCGTCGATGGACGGACGTGGACGACCCATCCCTACTTCAAATAGTAAATTTTTTTGTGAAATATTTGGGAAGTCGATGATAAATAAATAAAATTTTGGAAATCAAAACAATCCCCCCCATGGTTTGAAAAATTTTGAGACCGATTGAAGAAATCTCTGGAAACTGAAACAACCCCCCCCCAGGTTTTGAAAATTTTCTAGCAGCACACTTTTCAAAAAGCACTTCTTACTTCTTGTAGGTCATTACAATTTTGTAGTACTACAATATTAGTTCACTTACTTCATTAGTACTTCAATTTAGTAGTAGGTACTACAATTAGTTCAATTCATGCAGTTTTTACTACAAATGTAATGTACTCTTTGTAGTCTTCAAACTGGTGAACGTGTGTGTGTTGTAGTCTTTATTTTGAAATGTAGTTTTTACCTTCGCTAATCGGAATGGACAAATATGTTTTTGAAATTTACATAGATTGCGTCGAAAAATATTTCCTGCTGCAATACATTAAAATAGTACTCGAATATCTACGAATCCATATAAATAAAATACCTTAGTGGCCGGGTTCCGGTAAAACAATATTTCAATGTTAAAAACATATTATTAATGTATTATTTATAACTTTGTAGTGCAACATAAATATTTTAGTGTTTTAAACCCACTTAGTAACTTTGTATTATACGTATATACGTTGACTTACGTTTTTGTTAATTTTTTTTAATCCATTTTATTTTTTCCCATTCCCCCCATCCAAATGTCAAATTATCCGGGAAAAGGAAAGGAAAAAAAATAAAGTGAAAAAAATACTAATTAATAACTTTACGTTCCCGAATATTTCATCCTTACTTTCCATATTTTCAATAACGACCGAAAACATTCCTTCGCTCTACACTAGTCGAATAAATGAATTTCATTCAGTATAAATACGCATGATTTTCAGTAAGCTTTCTTACATTGAATAACTATTCGTGCAGTAGAATTTAGAACAATTTAATAAGTTCATGCAAAATAGTAAATAGTAAGCTGGACGTCCTCGACTTGACTGAATAGATTTCGTGGCGTGTTCCCATTTTAAGTACTCCTTGGTTCTGTTTCATGCAGGCGCGTGCAGTGGGAACATTGAAGAATTTTTTGTAAACGTATATTTTGGAAAAAAAATAGAAATCAAATATTAATGCTACAGGTTTTTATGATATATCAAAATATGAATACTATGATATTAATTGTGATAGAAACATTACGAAATATATGTTGTATTCCGATTTTTTTCCAAATAATTGGTTACGTAAAAATCATGCTGCGATGTTCCCACTGCACGCTCCTGATTTCAAAAAACAAAGTACTATATATTACTAACGCAACTAGTCAGAAAACGAATTCAGTCTCGTCGACATATTCGACTGTTCAATGCTTCAATTGCGTGTAATTTTATACATGCTGTATTGAGAATTAAGCCCAATGTTTTAGATACTCTATTGAGACAGTGATATAAATGTCCTATGTCCAACCTAACTTTTTTTTCTGAATTAAATAAAAAAATTTTTAAAGAACAAAATCTTTATTTCATACTTATTTAATATGAAATTAATAAATATATATACTGCATTTTATTCAAATCGATTTGTCAGGGGTTTATGACGAAAAAGTCCGTAAAAGCACTGTTGTATATAACACACATTAATAGATATTTATTCATTCAGAGAAAAGTTGCTTTTTATTGAATTAATTCATTCAAAATAAGCGCCCGCTTGGCTAATGATATTAAAAATGCGGCCGACATAAAGTGATGAAATGTAGTGAAGCATTATAGGAAGGACAAAAATAATAGAACGATCAATAAAGCAATCATTGTAATTGCTAGCAATTTGCATGGACACCTTGAAAAGTTCACATTCTATATGTTCCTAGCCTTTGAAGTTGCTTCATTTATATAACGTATTACGCCGCATCACACAACTAACATATCTCACATAGACATAATTTTGAAGTAGTACATAATAATAATATAAGCATGTTAAAATAAAAGACAACAAAATAAAAATAATAAAATAAAAGTAACATTAGTGAGTAGAACATAATAAAGTTAATAACAATATTAAAGTATACGTTTAAAGTAAGCCCAACTTTATTTATATCTTGCATCGCAGTATTAAATCAATATTCAGTTATTAATCAAGTATTAATTCAATTTTGCACACACCTTTGTCATTTAAAAAAATAACCCATAAAAAACAAGATTTTATTATACTCTCTTTCTCATTTATGGAAACAGGTTTGGCGCTTAACCTACGCGTTGGTCTCGAGTCGGGCGACGCTACGAAGGGGAGTAATAAAAAAAAATTAAACCAAAATTTGTTAGATCATTTTAATCGTCGCCACGAGTCTGCCTGCAAAGTTTCAGCTCGATTCGATCACGGGAAAAGGGTTAAAAATCGATCCAATTTTTTTTCGTCAGACAAGCAAGCAGACGCTAAGAGTTAAAAGAAAGGGAGTAAAAAGTGTAATTATGTAGTCGAAAAAAACATTTTTATATAAAAGCAGAGAGCGAATCTCGCGCAATAATTTTGAATGTGGAACATCGATGATCGAACGGGTCTTAGCGTCCATTTACTAAAATTAAAATCCCATACTTTAGGTAGGTATGTAAGTTTATGGTTTAACACTTATTGAGAAACAGCAAAGTTTGAGAGGCGAATATTTTCTGACTTGTCTCGAATGTGAAGAAACAATTTCACCCACTCCTCTTTCTTGAGTAATCTTTCTCTGTAGGAAAATTTACGTAAAAAGTAACGCACTTTAACATTTAAATAACCGGTAGGGGAATAATCCAAGAATATGGTCCCGTTATTCATACAATGAAAATAAGTAATTCACTATATAATTTAATGTCCTGTTAATTTAATCTAACTAAAATAATCGTTTTATAAATTAAACAAACCAAACCTAATAACCTAACCTAACCAAACCTAATAACCTAACCAAACCAAACCTAATAACCTAACCTAACCTCATATAATGCCTATGAAATGTCAAAATATTCAGTGCATTTTTCGAAACTTTAAAGTGTAATTAATTTAATACTTACTTACTTTTTAAACGTAAATTATCTTTCATTTTGTTATTAGCACATTCAATAATATAGTGAAATAATCATTTTCGTTGTATATGCAATGGGACCATTACCTTGGATTTAGCCCCGGTAGGGTGTGAAATATGCAACGAATACCTTAAATTTCAAGCAACGATTAAACATGAAGAAGCCCAGACGATACTCATCATTATTTATCCTTGAAAACTAGACAAAATAGCTATTTTCTGTAACCGGTTCCGGATGTTTTCCCGAGATTGAATGATTCTCGACGTTTCGTTGAATTCTTATTCAACGTCATCAGGAGGACGACCTTTACCCGCGGAGGTAGAGGGCGGACTGATTACTGCTTCCGAGGGCGTAAATTATATGCACTTTGTTGCGAAGTGTTCACTTCTTCTACGATAGAGGTCGCCAGTGTGCAATATGTACTAGTTACGTCGGCGGTCTTTACTGCGACGTCTCTCAAGGGTTGAATCAGTGTCGTAAGAACAGGGCGCCAAATACTTGATAGTTTGTAACAGTCATCTCTATTGAAATTGGGATTTTTGTATATTTCAATGGGCTCCTTCACCAATCTGGGTATACGGGGCAGTTCTGTTGATAAGATTTTTGTCTTGTCAAATCTGATGAAGTGACAGAGATTCCCTTTGGATGCGTGTTCGCAGAGTGCCGATATATTGGAGTTGTTGTTTTTAATTGCTCCAGTATGTTCCTTCAATCGTGTAGCGATATTGCGTTTGGTTTGTCCTATGTAGATCGCTCTACAGTCGTATGGCACTCTGTGTACACCTGGAGACTCGAACGGTGTGTTATCTTTCACACTACCTCGGAAATCTGGGAAAAACATACGGATATTTTAATATCCGCAACCAGTTACAGTGAAATATGTCTAACGACCGTAGTAACAACCTTAACTCTTTAATAGCTATTTTCTATTTTGGGCACAATAATTTTCGCTGTATGTGTGGCTAGATGACGATACGAATTCACACCTTCTAAATCGGGCCCGATGTTTCCGGGCGGTGACTCACGCGATGTGTGCACTGCTTGGAGGTTGCCAGAAAACGTGGCTTTTCCGATGACTCGGAATATTTTCGATACATCTATAAATATGCAGACAGCAAGTTCTTCTAGATTAAAATTTTTAGAAATATTGAAGACGACGTACGAGGAGTATAAAAGCAAAGGCAGCAATATCTCACTGCGTTTCTGAGTGAAATAATAATATTCATAATCATAAATACCAAGTTTTTATTATACTGCCTTTCTCATTACTCATTTGTATTGATTCCAATTTGAAAAAAACATAAAAATTTCGAAAAATCCAAAATTATACTTCAATTATTAAAGTTTTTTTTAACGAAAATTTGTTAGGTCAATTTTATCGTCGCCACGAGTCTGCCTGCAAAGTTTCAGCTCGATTGGATCACGGGAAAAGGGTTAAAAATCAATCCAAAGTTTTTTCGCCAGACAAACAGACAAGACGACAAATAGACAAGCAGACACTAACGGGAGTAAAAATATAAGAACCTGTCGCAGCGCAAAGAAACTTCTCTGTAATCTATGAAACTTACGATAAAATATATCTTAGTCTTTTTTCAAATTTCTGAGTAACAGTGCGTTACAAAAACTTGTAACATTGTTTTTTTGAGTAAATGACAGACGCAAAAAATTAACAAATATTGTTTTAATTTCTAAACCAAAAATAAGCATAGATACAAGTATTATAAAAAAACTCATACCGTTTTCAAAATTGTTATTAAATAAAATGAAAACATTGACTAGATACTGTATACTTTCTTAAATAAAATACTCTAATTTGGATTTTTTTAATATTTCATTTTATTGAAAATTAAAACTAATAAGTGAATCCAATACCTACTAAATCGCATATGCCATTAGTATTAATCATTAATCAAAATATATGAATCTCTGCGTAACAATGTTCGTCATCAACGCCACCAGAATGCTCAAATAATAAAATGATATAATACAAGTTAAAAGAAAGGGAGTAAAAATACAAAAACCTGAAAGAAATTTCTCTGTAATCTATGGAACCTACATCCTAGGCTTTAAAAAACTGGATAATGCTGTCTTTGCTATGAGGTTTCAGTCTAAAATCGATATCAACTCTCACTTTGTCATATTTGTGACCGTATTAAAGTGACATAATATGTGTGCGTATTAAAGTGAGCCTACTGAGAAATGAGCATATCAGGGGTAGGAGTGGCCCCTACTACTGAAAAGGTGAAGGAATCACGGCTGAGATGGTATGGTCGTGTGACGAGGCATGGAGATCATGCAGTGCATTCCGCACTCAAAATACAATAAATAAAAAGAGCTAGAGGTCGACTTAGCGCCACATGGTGGAGTAGTGCGGAAAAGGATCTGAAGAATGCCCAGTTGGACGAAGCGACGGCCCAGAACAGGGAATCGTGGGAAAAAAGAATAAGGAGAGCCGACCCCAAATGAAATGGAAAATGGGATAAGAGAAAGAAGAGTATTAAAGTAAGCCTACACATTAATACAAATAATCAGTTTGGTCCAAAGACAAATTCAAGGATTTATTTCACAATACCATAAAAGGAACATAAAACACCAGCGATTGTAGTGATAGAATATATCTTAGTTTATTTTCAAATTTGCCCTCGAATAATGTATTAGCTACAGAGTTACATTTTTATTTAATTGGATGGTACGTGCGGACAATTTTTAGAAAACCTGTCTGCCACAGTACCTACGGAAAGCGTCGAGGATGCTCAACCACAGTCCGGTATTTTCAGACTTTGATCTCTTCAAAACAATGTTTCAAACGAAACGACCTTTGACACCGTAGTCAGATAAATACAAATCAATACCTACCCAAACAAAGTATTTCAAGGTATCTCACCTGTTTTCGCGAGTTTTTTTGAGCATTTTTTGTTCTCATTTATTTTCGGCGTCGAACTGACCACATAATATAACATCTCTTGCTCAATGCTTAATGACTGCTGCGGAGAAATAAATTGTTGTTGGTTGGGATTTCAACACCCACAACGTTGTTCCAGAACAATATTAAAACGGTCTTATACGAATGATTTTAATTGATTCTGTATTTAATATTTTGAAAGGTAGTATACCTACTTTAATTAATATGTTTTAGAATATGAATTCTCGTGTAGATTCTACAACAATGAGTATACTTTGTTGAATGAGACGCATTCCCTGAGGTTTATTAAAATATGTAGATTTCGGATGAAGATGAGCAAACAGAAACCACCCAGCGGCAAGTCACTGCCGAACACAAGACCGACAGAGAGTTTACGATTGACAAAGCTAACGAATAAAGTAACGATATCCAAGATTGAAGAGAAACGGCGTTGTTACGTCTCCAAAATAAAGATCGAACAAACTGGCGTTGATTTCATATGTATATATTTGTTTTTTGAATTAATAAAAAATGCGTTATATTTATTTTTACGAGTAAGTACACGATACATTATTATTTTTATCGAAAAAGATTTGAAAAAGAGAATATGTGGAAAAAAGATGTAACTATGCAATTTGTATTTTGATTGAAAAAATAATGAACAGAGGTGATAAAAAGGAAAATCATGAGAGAAATGGTCTCTTTCAACACCATATTTCATCGTAACTACGTGTTTGTGTTTTGATCGTAGCCACGTATAATTTTTATTATTATTACGTGTAATTTAATAGTCTCGTGTTTATAAAATCTCGTGGAAAATCTCGAATAATTTTGATAAAACTATTTAGCATAATTCTTCTTTTGTCGCCTAAAATATAAATTAATTTCGGGTTTCAATCATCATCATCTCGAACGAAGTTAGAATCGGTGGTTTATTATCTTAAATCCGATCTCGGGAAGCGTTATTGTTAATCCGAAGATTGAACATATATTTCGTCTTGCCCGGGGTTGGAGAGAACAGGCTTGTAATAGAAGAGATGAAGGAAAATGCTCGAGAAATAGAATCGGTGGTTTAGTAATTTAAATCCGATCTCGGGAAGCGTTATTGTTAATCCGAACATTGAACATATATTTCGTCTTGCCCGGGGTTGGAGAGAACAGGCTTGTAATAGAAGAGATGAAGGAAAATGCTCGAGAAATAGAATCGGTGGTTTAGTAATTTAAATCCGATTTCGGGAAGCGTTATTGTTAATCCGAAAATTGAACATATATTTCTTCTTGCCCGGGGTTGGAGAGAACAGGCTTGTAATAGAAGAGATGAAGGAAAATACTCGAGAAATATAATCGGTGGTTTAGTAATTTAAATCCGATCTCGGGAAGCGTTATTGTTAATCCGAAGATTGAACATATATTTCGTCTTGCCCGGGGTTGCAGAGAACAGGCTTGTAATAGAAGAGATGAAGGAAAATGCTCGAGAAATAGAATCGGTGGTTTAGTAATTTAAATCCGATCTCGGGAAGCGTTATTGTTAATCCGAAGATTGAACATATATTTCGTCTTGCCCGGAATTGGAGAGAACAGGCGTGTAATAGAAGAGATGAAGGAAAATATGCTCGAGGGAGCCGAGGGCCAGAAGAAGCTCTGGTGCCAAGAGCGATTATAAAGTAGGTATAAAGTAACTACTGTTTTAAACATGGCCTATATCTCAATTAAACGTCGCTGTTACTAAATGTTTCTTTACCCATATTAAATACATTATATAACACTAGAAACCAAATAGAACACACGCTTTTTGATGACCAACGTTCCGAAATGCTAATAAGGTAGTTAGTAAAACATTGAAAAACGATAGCGAAAAACAAGATATTCCTAAAAAAAATATGCACCGTGAGTATTTAATCATTATTATCTATCTATACAATATTCTCATCACATAGATTATTGTTCCAGTTTGGGAATATTGTATTTTATAAATATCTAATTATATTATATGCGAAAATTGCAACAGTAGTATAAGAATTTTTACAACATAAATTGACTCTTCTATTTGAAAAGTGTGTCAAGAACAGAAGATTAAATATATCCACATGCAAATTGTCACTTCCCTCTAATGAAATAAACAAACATCTCATAGAAAGCCGTTGTGATAATTTAGGATCCACCTGTGACGGTCTTGCAATGCACTTGAGAGATAATACTTTGTGATTTAATTAAAATATTTAAAGCCTTCGCAATGAGAGCGGAACGAGTGTTACGCAATGTGTTTTACTGGTTAAACAACAAAAAAGACGGTGACCCAAATGAGTCCATTACACACTATTACAGAGCTCCAGCTGCGGTGAAGCGTCCGCTTCGGCTCCGTGACTCACTTCCTCTGTCTGGCGAAAAATGGATCACCGATACCGCAGAATTATCAACCTCTTCTTCTTCATTAGCCTTTTTCCCTCCACTGCTGGATGTAGGCCTCTTCCACTCATCTCTGTTTCCCCCCCCTTCGCATCCAGGTTCAAAAATGGGTGTTAATTTTAATAAATTGAACAACTTTGTATTAACCACTTAACTAGTAAATCTACGTCTACCGGTTTCGATCCCTCTGTATCTTCATCAGGATGGACGCAAACTAACTATCCATTACTTATTCTATCAAACAAATCAATTTTTGAACGGGGGCGTGGCTACAGTTATGGTGGGGGTAGTTAAGAAGTGGACGTCAATACACACCCCCGTTCAAAAATAGATTTTTTTTAAAATAGAGTTGCGAACACGGATTATGTATCACATCACTATTCCTTACCATTTTCGACTTAAGCTAAACGCTTGTGCTATGAAAATAGGACTAACTTGCTGGTCTGGATTTTGGAGGATTTGATTGCTAGAATAAGTAGTGGATAGTTAGTTTGCGTCCGTCCTGATGAAGATACAGTGGTAGCGTTACAGGTAGATATAGAGTTACTAATTAACTGGTTAATACTTATTCTTGTTATTCTTCTTCCTTAGCCTTTTTCCCTCTACTGCTAGATGATAGCCTCTTCCATTTTCTTCCACTCGTCTCTGTTTCTCCCCCTTCGCATCCAGGCTCTTCCTGCTTGCTGGACTATGTCACCAGACCAACTTTTTGGAGGTCTTCCGACGCTTCTATTTTTCGTCCAGGGCCTCCACTGTAGGATTCTGTGTCTGTGTCATATGTCCAGCCCACTGCCATTTTAGTTTCGCGATACGGTCCACAATATCGGCAATTTTTGTTCGGCGTCTTATTTCTTCATTTATGATTTTGTCTCGAAGGCTCACGCCGAGGATCTGCCTTTCCATGGCACGCTGTGTACATTTTAATTTGTGTATGCTTTTTTCTGTTAGTGTTGCTGTTTCTAGGCTTAACATCGGTAGGATACATGTATCGAACATTTTTCTTTTTAGGCATACTGGGATTTTTTTGTTTTTAAACAAGTGTTTCAATTTACCAAATGCAATTTACCAACTAGCAAGAAGCAATCTATTCCTTACCGCTAGGTTCTTCGGATGGCTATGGTGGCCGCTTCGTGCCCGTATTCCTGAAGTTAACATGAAATGTATTTGTTTCCTCCAAAATATCTCATTCTTAAGCGGATTTATAAAACTTTTTACATTACATTACATACATTTTACAAATAAATTGGCAAATGCTATACATAATGAAAATGTCTTCTAAATTGATATTGTTTTATATCATGTGCCTACTTGTTTATTTATCGAAGAAAATTGTGTTTTTCTTTATTATTTTATATGAGTAAGAACTCGTCAATATATATTTTAATGATTGAAAATTTTGAATGAAGAAATGTTTGGAATACACATGATATTTGTAATTTTATATTTTGTTTTGAAAAATAAATGTCGAGATAATATAAAAAGGAAAATACTCGAAAAAGCCGCAGAATTTTTAGAATCAGTTGGTCAGAGAGCATTTTAAGCATTTTTTAAATCAAGCTATCCGGATAGTACATAGCTTCATGCCAGTTTTTTGAAGAATTTTCTATTTGGTCGTGCTCAATTTATAATTCTATTTCGTGTTTTAATAATACTCGTTTCGAACGATAAAAGAGTCAGTATATTCAATTTGTCGGCAAAGGTGGATTTAAAATCATCGTGGTTTTATTTCAATTTGTCGGCGGATCTGCAGGTACGCGTGCCATTCTTCTTCTTCTTCTTAAAATTTGGCAATCCATTATATTAAATGAATTGTCTGACGGCCCTGGCGGCGATTATTTACAAGAAATATTTGTATTAAAAAAAACTGCTACATTAGGTTAGCTGTAAACATGTGTTTCTACGTATTTCTTGAATTTATAATAAATAAATAAAAGGTGGCTGAGTCTTAGCTATTTTTTTAAAGTGGATTGATTGGACCACCAGATCTGATTCTATGTGGCATCTTAGACCATCCGACTACAAAGCGTGTGTATTCATAATACTGATAAAGTAAATATAATATTTACATTATAAGTATTATGAAATCATCATAGTTTGGTGTTTTTTTCTTACCGACAAGTTTTAGCCTATTCCTGATCATAACAGATTTTTGTAAACATCTTCAAATACTAGATTCAAGGCTTGGCATCATGGAATTCCTTTATTGATAAGAAATGCATTAGTGACATCATCATCATTTATGTCTTTGAATCCTTTAGAGATTGGAAAATGGCCGGTAGGTACTTGTTAACCAAGACCCGATCTGACTTCATCCAGGATCTGTTTCCGTTTTTTTATCCAAGCTAGTCCAGCCTCCGCTTTCCCCCTGGTGTTGCATCAGTTGTGCTTCGTCAAGTCACCTTCATTGGTATCTCAGCAAAGGTGGAAGAAGGGACTCCACATCCTTATATCGATACTTTTTACTTGGTTCAATGATACGACTCCTGCTGCTCTCCTAAGTTAACTCATTTCGCCCTGGATCCATACTTTCACTCTCTCCGTTAGAATCCATATTTAGTGATTAATGTGGGCCTGTATAAAGTTTAGTCTCGATACCTAATGCACATTCCTGTAACTTCACTATAAGGGTAACGTATAACAAAATATATAATAGAACTCGTACAGAGACGAAGCTATTTATATGGGAAAATTAGTTTGGAAGTCTTTGAGTATTTATAGGGCTTACGACCTATCATAAGGCTGGCGTAAGCGATCATTTAACACGATGTAACGTTCACAATTACACCCATGATTGACCAACGCATTAAATAATTTACGCAATAAGTTTAACTTTTAATTACGCTAACGCCTTCCGCTGCTTTTGGCAAACTCAAACATATCTTTGAGAACAAAGAGATTCCAATTAGCCTAAAAAGAAAAGCCTTTAAATCATGCATACTGCCAGTGATGACGTATGGATTGGAGACTATGGCCCTTAAAAAGTGTAGAAAAGCTCAAATGCACGCAACGATCCATTGAGAGATCCATCCTTGGAGTATGCCTAAGAAATAGTATTATAAATGACGAAATTAGGGGAAGAACTAGAGTAGTGGATATCATGGATCGTGTAGCGAAGCTAAAATGGCAATGGGCAGGACATGTTGCAAGGCAGGATGCTACAAGATGGCCTCCCAGAGTTCTGAAATGGAGACCCTGGGAGAATAAAAGAGGCATCGGAAGACCTCAAAAGAGATGGGCCGCTGTGGGGAAAGAAATGGCTACAATTAGCAAACAATAAGGAAGGATGGAAAGAGAAGGAAGAGGCCTATATCCAGCAGTGGAGATACGAAGGTTGATGAAGAAGAAGAAGAAGAAGAACGCCTTCTGTGATTGAAATTCGACGTCTCCGTGAATCAGTATATAGATCGCCGCTGGTAATGAGATATCCATTTTTGACTAGAGTATGAAGAAATATTATTTTTATGTGAAGGTATATAGCTTGGTTTCATCACAGTCGGTACACGGAATGATTTTACGATGTACTTTTAAGTAACCACGACGTAATGATGAGCATGCAGATGGAAGTTTCCGCGGTGGCCTTGACGTTGGGATTTTGCACGTTGTGTTTCAATACTTCTTTTTAATTCTGAAATGCAAATATTAAAATTCTCCTTAATCTTGTGCGCCGTAACTGCTCCAACAGTGACGTCAGTCTCGAATGGCCGAGAGCACTTTGAACCCTCTGACGCGTCACTTTTTATCAACTATTACTTTTTGCGGTGCGGTCAGGTCTCGCTCTTATTTGCGGAGACGAAGATCTTCCAAGAAACTGGCCAGCCACACAAAGGCGGGGCCGCCATGGTCATTGTTTGATTGCAGAACTGTTTAATGACTGCGGTCAATATTTAAATAAATACACAATGAATAAGTCCACGAGACTCGACATGCTTATTAGCATGCTCAAAACTAGCATGCCCTAACAACTGTACACACTTGCTCATTATTAGCATGCTTATTTTAAGTTCAAAGCTAACAATCAAACACACATGCTTATTAGTTGCAAGCTCTTGTCATAGAATAGAGAGGAACTCTAGTTCAAAGTTGAAACTTGAAACAAAAACAAACTGAAATTGAAAATTCAAGTGAACCAATAAATCAAAATAGTTCCCTAGTTTCCATCCGCACATTTTTGATTTTAGTTTTTTTAACTTTTATTGTTAGATTTGAATCATTCATGTCTTTTAATAAAGCTTCATAAACATTATTTCTTGCTATATTATTTTTACATAGCGGTGACCGAGTATTCCACAGAAATTCGTGATTCCTATAATAAGTCACGAAAAGTAATGTTTTGTCATCTCCCCAACGCGCCATATTTGTTTCATCCGTCGCGGACTGAGAAGATCGCATTGATAATCGATACTAGCCGCGAATGACATTGGCATACTCATTACTAGCAATGTGCGTATACATATGCCAGTAATAAGGATGTGTATCAGTACCTTAAATCAACACCGTGCGAATGAATTTTTTTAAACTTTATAATAAAATGGGATAAAAACATTTTTTTTTTTTTTTTTTGTGTACAGGATTTCTTAGCGATATTAAGTGACAATGCAAGAGCCTTTTTTATGAAAATGTAATCTAATCGTGTGATACCCGATACGCCTCGGCGCGAGCGAGCTTTGTGAATTTAACTTAATTTAATTTAACCAAATTTATAAATCAATTAGAAAGACATATAGAAAAATCAAATCCTCGAAAAAATATTTGACTGCTACTGGAGGCAGAGGGCGGACTGATTACTGCTTCCGAGGCCCTCCACATCCTCGGGTAAAGGTCGTCTTCCTGATGAATAAGAATTCAACGAAATGTCGAGAACCGTTCCTCAGAAAAACGTAAGTAAGTCTAACTACCGCAATAAAATTTAGTCCAAAGCATTACAGACAGAATTGCCAGAGCTCTCAAGAAAAGAGACATTAAGACCATTTGGTACCAACTTAAAAATTAAAGATTTGTTGAAGTCAGCGAAGGATCGAGATCGCTTAGAAACAGACGGTGTGTATATATGTATAGAGCCGATTGTCAAGACTGCGATAAAGTATACGTGGGACAAACGGCGCGTACCATTTCCAAAAGGGTCAACGAGCACAAACGGGCATGCAAACTCGGTTTCCAGAAAAATCAGCACTGGCTGAGCATTTTCTGGATACCGGCCATCATTTTGCATTCGAACCGAAAATCCTTGGAAAGCCTAAGAGTCACCATACGCGTCTTATCAAGGAAGCACTAGAAATCTACAAGCACCCGATAAATATTAATAGAGATGATGGTCTCAAATTAAAAACACCTTGGTATCCGGCGCTTCAAAGTCATTCTCGTCGCAGACTCCGCAGAGATAGTGATCAGACAACAGATGAATCATACACATAACACAATACACATCATGACTTCGGCACGGTATTGCAAGCCTTTACTTAACCACAACACCAACACTCACAACAACACATCAGCCCTGATGATGGACCCTGCAATGGGATCCGAAACGTCGACCCGAAAGGTCGTAACAACACGGCATAATACCCCAGTAAACACAAACTTGTAGAATATTTTTTGTTAGGTTTTTGTCATTTTATTAGAATTGTGTTGAAGCGAATACATTTTTAAATTTCCACATTCGTTACTAAAGTGATAACGTTCTACAGAAAACAAGTCAAAAATATTGAAAAAAAGTGCAAACTTTGGTGTCGCCTGTCTCCGTAACTTTTGAATATTTTCTATCCAAAATTGAACGAAGAAGACTCACCAAAGTTGATGCTGCTAGTTACGAGACACCCTGTATATAAAATGGTGTTATTAGTCATTTGAAGTACACGCAATGTGGTGGACACAAGACGAGTAATCATAATATTCGCAGATCGCTAACGCAAGCGCAATGTTCCGTCCAGCAGGGCCGCCCTGCCCGCTGCGCCGACTAGACGGGAAGTAACGTTGTTTGAAAAACTAGGCGCGCGCTGCGAGCCCGCCTTGCATAACGAGACCGTGTGGCGGGCCGTGACGTAACGCCCTGCGCCCTTCGATCGCGTCGCTTGACCCGATCGCTACTGGGACGCAATAGGGTATTGCTTGACCAACGTAAACTGGCGTGCGGCGACATTGGAACTAAAGCCATGTATTCACTAGGGGACAAATTGTCCCTCAACAGCACGCGCGGCACAGAGTCTACGTGACGTTGCAACGTCGTGCACTGTTCCGCGACGGCGCGCACAACATGGCGCGGCATTTTTACGTGCCGTGGCAACGTTGCCATGCGCACGGTACCCGAGCGTACTCACTGCAACATTCCGCGGAGCGTCAGTACCACGTGGTATGTTTACAAGTGGATACGCATGCGCTGTATCTGTCAAGATGACAGTGTGGGGAAACGAAATTGTTCTTGAACTCATCGAGCTGTATCGATCGAAGATCGCATAGAATGTCCGTCCTTCTTTTTCTTTGCAGTAAAGAATTTCGCATTCTCCTCTTTTTTCTCCTCTTTACGTTTCGATAAACTCATTAATATAAACAGATACGCAGTTGACATCATAACCTCCTAGGGCCACATTTCCGTGACGTGGAAAACAATAATTATTTGCAAAAAGGACCTTGTTTTTAATAATATTCAATTTACTACAGTATTACCTCGTTAATTTGAAATTGCGACCCAAAAAAACATTTCGAATTGCGCGGAACCCCGTTTTCGCCAAATGAGATACCGCAGCTGTCATCCATAACCTCGTCGGATGACATTTCCGCGACAAGATATGCGAGTCCCGGTGTGTGACACGTCAAATGATGCGTCATTGGTCCCCGAAACATGAGTCGTAAGCATGTTGATGCGACCATTGCCGAGTGGAAAATGTTTCCGCCGGCGATTTGTCCCCTCCGTGAATAAATGGCTTAACAACCCGACGCTCCGCGCCCTTACCCCGCACGATAACCGCTCGCCCTGTCATTCAGTACAATATTTTCTCGGGAGATGTGACATCTTGATTACAAATATACACTGAATTATTATGTCCAAAACATCCTAAACAGTCCGGGATGGTGCAAGAACATGCGCCAATGAAGTGTTAAAGTTTTGCGAAGTTGAAAAAGCGAATAATGGACCGATATTACCGTCTGACAGTTTGACAGATAGAACGGCCGCCATTACCGCTTGGTTTTTTTAGTGCTGCCCGACCAAATTTCTGTTAAAGGCCACGACACCGGTCACCGGACATTCTGTACATTATGTATTGTGTAATAAATTTACACCCTGGCAACTTCTGTTACGCGACAGGGACGCCCCCCCTCGCACGCCAATTTATAGTTGTCGCATTTTTTTTAAATAGAAAAATCTTAACTTTGATTTAGAAAAAACGTTTATGAAAAAGGTTTTTTTAAAATATGAATATTAACTAGAGATGCATTGAAATTCGTTTCAAATTCGGTACAGCCGAACTTCGGCAACTTTTATCGAACTTCGTCTCCGGCCGAATTTCGTTTAAATCTGCCGAACTTCGGTACCTTTTTAATTAACTAGCTTTTGCCAGCGACTTCGTTCGTGTAGACTTCGTTTTCATCCCACAGAAACCTATTACTGGGATATAAAGTATTCTTTGTGCTTTTTCAGACAATAATCTATCTCTGTGCCAAATTTCATCCAGATCCCTTCAGTCGTTCTGGCGTGATTAAGTAACAAACATTCATCCATCCATCTAAACTTTCACATTTATAAATATTAAAAAAGGAGAATTTAAATAAGAAATGGAAAAGTACAAATAAATCAATATATATAAAAAGAAACCAGTGTTTCCCTATCGAAAATATGCGAGTTTGGTGGGGGTGGCTGTGCGTGGGTGGAAGTGGGTGACGAAAATGTGCTTTCTAGCACATTGTTTTGTTATGGGAAGGCCGCAAATGCTTCAGATTGTTTCAATATAGGCGCGCCGACTGTGTCGGCGAGTCCAAAAGGTTCCGGAAAAACCTGCTCTAGAAAGTTCTGGTAGGAGAAGGTTCTAGAAAATTCCCAAAAGTTCTAAAAGGTTCTAAACTGAGTGGAGGAATGTGTCTAGAAGGTTCCTGTACATTCGATAAATTTCTTTAAAGTTCTGGAAGAAGAATGTTCTAGAAGGTTCCCGAAAGTTCTATGACGATCCAAACAGTGTACTAAAAATCTATGCGTGCGAAGCCCCGTGGGCACAGCTAGTTTAATATAAAATGAAATCTAGACAAAATGTTGATTTATAAGTAACGTGTGATTGTTTTTTATTCTCTAGAAAATAAACCACACCAAGTTTCAACAATATGCTTTAATAAAATAACATAATAAATTTTAATACATAATATTCTATAACAACTATCCAGAAGTACGTTGTGCCGCTTAATTAACTAAAAAACACACAGTAAATAAACAATTACATTTTTTCCGTGATGGCGATCTGACAGGGTGTGACAGAACAAGTCCAGAATACTTTACAAGTGGATTCCTGCCTTGATTATGAGTCGAAAATGTTCAAGCAATCATGACCTACGACGATAATAGATATGGAGTTATGCAATATCAATGTTTGTATTTTTTTTCAATATTTCTGACTTATTTTTTATTAAACCAAAGCTTCAAAAAGTATCATTACCAAAATTTATATCGATTACGAAAAATTCATTCGTTTCAATAAAAGTTAGTAAAATAATAAAAACCCTGAAAAAATTACATTTGGAATTTGAATGGTTTTTATTATTCAGACTTCAGTTGGACAGACCAACCGAAGTCTGATTTGAAAGAAAAATGATCTGTTAACAGACTATACGATTTAATTAATTCGAATTCTTCAGTAAGAGGTATAATTTTTTGAATATTTTCTATATATATATATATATATACATTAATAACAGTGAGATTTTCTTAGTACGCATGTAAAATTTAATTAAAATAATCGATGTTTTAATGGTATTATGGATACTGCAATAAAGGAAACAGAACGTTTAATTTTTGTCTTTTTTAGAACGATATATTATATTTAATAATTTGTCGAAAATTATTAATGTTTGAATAGCACCACTTCTTTTTCAAACTTTATACAATCAATTTGTAAATAAAATATATGGTCTTTATTTGAAAATATACGAGATTAAGTGTACCAAATATAACTAACTCTATTGCATGAAAACTAAAATATTGTTAATTTTTTTGATGTTATAACAATATATCTGTTCATATTTTTTAAAGGAAATGCTTCAAGAGTGAATGGATTTATCATAATAAAATTGATTAAAAGCCTGTTTAGCTAAGGGTTTTGCAAAATGATTTAATAAGTTTACGTTAAATTTAGCGAATCGAGAGCAAATACGAAAATCGTGTACTGGGGCCTCTTAAGATACCTACTGTTATGCACAGCTTAAACTTATTTCTGTGTGTGGGCTTTTATAACTTTTCTGTTTGTAGGCCATATTTTGTGATCCCGTATTGCGTGCTGGATATTTTGACCTTTAAGAAGTGGCCCATGTCGCTGTGCAGCCACCGGACTGTTTCCCAACCCGGACCAGTCAAGGCGGCCTTCTGCCTGCATTGCTTCACCAGACCGGTCCGTCCGCCGCGGCTGGAGCTGGACACGCATGTCTCTCTGCTCTTTACTCATCCAAGCAGGAGTGTGGCGGACCCGAGGGACGAAAACTAGACACTAGCGCCATCTCAGGGCCGGTAGGAGCGGCTCGACGGGAGAACCTTCCAGAAGGCGCAGAACTACCTACGAAGCGGAAGACAAGCGAAGACCCCATGGCAAGAAGTTGTTAACTAACATTCAAGTCATTTTGAGATAATTAGACATTAGCATTTTGCCTTTGAAGAATGAGTTTTATTGCTAATTCAAGATTATTTTTATTGATTTTTGTCACTAAAATATCATAAAAGTATTTACAAAGTAGAAAAAATGCATTTATGCACAAAAAAAGTTTACTAATTTTCCATAAAAAAATGTAGTTAACAACCATTTTTTCGCTTCTGTAACTCATTTTCAATAGAATAACACCTGTATAAAATTGGTAAAAAAAAACACGAACATCAAACAACCCTTCAAATGCTATTCGTTTTTACCATACATTATTTAAAATTACAAAATACCTGACATGTTAATTAATAATACAAAACATGGTATGTACCATTTAAAATTAATGAAAAATAATATATAAGTACATATTATACCTAATAGTCTTCAAATAAAAACAAAAATATGTCAGTACTGCCAGAGTAAAATGTATATTAACCATAAATATTCCAATCAAATTATAAGGCGTGTTAATTTCAGAATGATGGGCATGAAAATGTTATTTATTGAAACAAGTTCTTCCCATCAGTAACTGATTTGATTTTTATGAAAAAGTGTAGTTAACATGTTCATCCCTATGATTTGAACATGGTCTAATTATTTTTAAGTTCTGAACTTATTTCCAATGGAAAGAGCGTACATTATTTAGTTTAGACAGCTTATTAACTCATTTTTGTAGTTAACAACTTCTTGCCATGGGGAGTGGACTTCATTCGCTCTGCCATCGCTAGCCAGCTAACACCGCAATTCAATTCTCGGGAGTGCGCTGTTTCATACACAAACACGTGCGATACATTATCTAGTTCCGCGACATGATACAAAACCTTAATCTTAATTTACTTATGTTGTATCCAAATTCTGAATACACGATAAATTACAAACACTCTTTTATTTGGCACTCTTTTGCACTCGGCGCAATGAAAGAGGCTTCCTTCGGTCATACAATATCGTTTCGGGGCATACACCGCCCCGCCCTGGTAGTCTGAATCTTAACTAGAAATTGGGTGATTTTTTGCAAAGAGGAATTTTAATTGTTTATGACATTTATTAATGTACATATCAAAATATTATTTAACTGGAAAATTCCATCTCCGTGGAGATCCCCCATCGTAACTGAGATGTGACGTAACTCAGTGCACGTTTGTCCGAGACAGAATAAAGGTAATGTATAGATCTTTTCACATAACCTTGCAATTGAGTTAGTATGGGTACAGGTAACGCCCCTCTCGTATCTGTAAACTTGACACAACGAAACAATGCGCATATTACGCACTGTGCCCACACTAACTCAATTGCAAGGTTGTGTGAAAAGACCTATACACTTATTAAGAAACTGGTTGTAACCCGTCAAAAATAACAGAATATTTGTTCGCGACTTTGCTAAGCCCTAGTATCTGTATATTTATAATATCTTTTTGGCGGTCCACGGAGAGGCAACCTCAGCAACATGCGTAGAGCGGCCGGTTCGGGTTTGCTGGCCCGGGGTTCAAGATCCATCTCCGGCCGTTTAATTTGGTTTTTTAGTCGTGAATTCTAACGAAATTGCGGATGTCCCACGAAGTTACAGGGACAGACAGACGGACGAACAGACATTATTATGTTTGATGTAATATCTATCCTTATGTATAAGCGTATCCTGTTTGGAATAAAAAATCATTTGTAAAATTGGAAACAGCGAAAAAGTCATTGAATAGGTGACATTTTAAAAAATGATCCTTGTAAAAAATCACCCAATTTCTACCCAAATTTTAGATTTTACATGTCCAAGTAGCTACGTATTTGAGCATGGAGACTAGGGATGGGCGTTGAATGGACGGACTAGTTGAAATCAACCGTTGACGTTGCATCGACGCGTCGACCGTTTACGTTTATCGCATGGACTAGTTGAATTCGTAGACGGTGGACGATTCGAGATTAAGGCGTCTGATACACATGCTTCTTTAGTGGCACGTGAGCATGCGCAGTATCGACTTTGACAGTGGCATGCTTATTAGTGGCATGTGTGTACGCACATTGCTAGAAATGAGCATGCCACTGTCATTCACCATAGAGAAGGGGTATCTTTGGAGCATGTGTGAACAGACTTGCTTATTTATGAGCATGCTTATGTCATTCGCGGGCTTCGCGGCTAGTATTATCAATGCGATCTTCTCAGTCCACGACAGATGAAACAAATATGGCGCGTTGGGGAGATGATAAAACATTACTTTTCGTGACTTATTATATGAATCACGAATGTCTGTGGAATACTCGGTCACCGTTGTGTAAATAATAAGTATAGGTGAGAAATAAGTTTACGCAAACTTTAGTAAATCAGGCAAACTATAAAATCAAAAAAATGTGCGGAGGGAACTAGGGGGGAACTTTTTTGATTATTAGTTCCACTGAAATTTTCTATTTCAGTTTGCAAGTTTCCATTGAACAAGGAGCGTCTCTATTCTCTGACAAGAGCATGCCACTAAAGAGCATGTGGTGTTTTGAGTGTTGAGCTATGGGGCAGCTTATTTCTGAGCATGCCACTAATAAGCATGCCAAGTAGTGATGAGCAAGTGGTGTACAGTTGTTAGGGCATGCTATTAGTGGAATGCCATTAGATGCCAGTAAAGAAGACATGTGTATCGGTCACCTAACGCATGCATAAAAGCAACGAGCGAGAGCAAGACAAAACGTCTCCATTTATTTCTCTCTCATCTCTCGCTGTCGACTTGTAGATGCCATAGACGTCACAGACGGCTCGACGGGTAATTTCATTTCAACTCTAAAGTACACTACCATAGAGTGCAGATCTGTGTACACGAACTATGACTAGAGATTTGAAATTTGAATACATGCGTAGGGCGAGATAGGCTTAATAAGCTATTATCTATTATTTTTTTAATTGATTTTTTGTGATGTCACGTGCGACGATTCGGTGAATTCCCAATTTTACGCTGTATAAAATAAAACAATTCTGTTTAATTATTTTATTTTTTATTGAACTATTATTAATTAACAGGCCGGCTAGATATTTTTCTAAAATCGATATTTATTTGATCGATCTCGACTTCTTATATCTACCTGAAAAGGGATGCTAAAATTTAATTATTGTGTTATTTCCTTACTTTTCAACTTTAGCATATAAATGATATAACTTGTAGGGAATAAAATTTTCTATACCTAACTATGGTCCTTATTCAGGAGTCCAACATTAATTATTATATATGTAATATAATCTTGAATTTAGGTTTAATTAATTTTTATTAAAAATTCCCTATTTTCAACTTTATAGATAAAAAAATAAATCTATTATAATTTTGTTTACACCACTTTTTATTGGTTTTTCACATGTTTCGGGAACAATGTTCCTTTTCTCAGATTGAGCCTTAAACTAAAGTTGACAAATAATACAGATATATTTATTTATTAATAATGTCACCACAAAGTGAAAGCCTGACTTAGAAAGATGTATTCTTCAATAAATTTCTATATAACATCTCAAATGTAAAGTATTTTTAAATTATGTATTTATTTATAAATTTATAGATAATAAATAAATGTAAAGTATTTTTTACCGCACCTCATAACTGGTGCCTTTATTACGCAAAATCATTGTTTCCTTTCATTTTATTTACTCACATTTTAATCCTTATACCCAATACTGCTTATATATGTAGTTTATATTTATATTTTACTGCTAACACCTGATATTGCTGTGTATACCTACTTCTTTCTTTGTTATACATAAAAAGAAGTATATAAAACAATATATAAAAGCCTATAATGTGCGTAAACAAATAAATAATAAAATATTTCTTTTTACACATAAGCACAAGTAGCGGTTTTACTTTCCCCGAAACTATATTCTTTCGAACTTTTTTAAATTTTAAAAATTAACGTCATAAAAATAGCCAACGGTTGAGCAGTCGAGAAGCGTCGCGTTGAACCGTAGACAATTGACCATCGTCCCGATGTTTAGGTAGAACTAGTTGACGAATTCAACTAGTTGATCGTCTCGTCGATGGATGGACGTGGACGGTCTCGTTTCGTCGACGTTAAATACGTCGACGACCCATCTCGAATGGAGACACAGTTTGGGATGCGCCGTTTTTGAATAACTCCGCGAAGCCTGCGTCACAAGATACCAAACCCTACATTGGTTGCCACCATTGCCCTCCTGTGAGGTCCAAGAAGCTCTGTAGTTCCCAGGTTATTATAATATAAGCGTTTTGAAGACTCACTTTCCAAATTTCGAATAACCATGCCACGAAAGTGTTTAATTTTCCAAATGTTCCAGGCCGGGTGCGAAGTGCTGGGAATCCTGGGTCCAACGAAACACGCATCGGGCAAAGAAATAGCCCGAAATATCCGGATTGTTATATTCCCTCAGTATTGAAATTTCACCAAAATCAATTTTTTTCTCTATTCTCTCTCTTGTGAGTCGATAGCGGGTTCTCTTATTCATACTCTGTCGATTGCCTCTGTGTCAATTGCCTGGTTTTCCCGGTCAGTGGTCAACAAACCCCACGTTCTGCAAAAATATGCTAAACGGTGAATAAAGTGGAATTTCTTCGCCTATAAAACATAATCAAACCATTAAATCAATGAATTTTCCGCGTTACTTTATATATATTGATTTAAATTTTAGGCACTGGAGCTTATTATTTGAGTAGGTATTCATTGAAATTGTGTTTTTTAATTTTGACAAAATATTATTGTTTCCTCTACCGGCTGTCCAAGAAATGATACGGAAAAAATTGATATACATTATTTTACACAGTTTTTTTTTACTGTTGCCGGAACATTTTTTTTTCTGTAACTGTAATTGTAATATGTAATTTTATTATGTAATGTAATGTAATTTTAGTAATTTTTATCCCCCCTCGCTCTTCCTCTCTCCTCCTATGCTTACGAAATCATTGGTATATATTTTTATATTCAAGAACACATTCACATTTGTGAAGTTGTAATTTTTCAGAACAAAGTTCTGTGAAATATTTAATAACCAAATTAATTAATCAATTAGAAAGACATACAGAAAAATCTAATTCACGAAAAAATATTAGGTTACTACTGGGATTCGAACCCAGGTCACCTCCTTTCCGGGGCCGGTGCTCTGACCACTAAGCTATATTACCACTTTCTAATTGATTAATTAATTTGGTTATTAAATATTTCACAGAACTTTGTTCTGAAAAATTACAACTTCACAAATATGAATGTGTTCTTGAATATATAATATCTGTTGTATAAATGTTTGTCCAAATAAAAATGAATTATTCAATTAATCATGGCGTCCATCTAGCGGTGGCATTGCAAAGTAATTTCAACTACCGTATCAAAAAAGTGGATTGCTCTATGGACAAAAATAAAAATTAATCAATTAATAAAAATAAGAACTACATATAAGGTCGATATATTCACGGAAACATAGAGGGTTGCTATAGCTTAGTGGTCAGAGCACCGGCCCCGGAAAGGAGGTGACCTGGGTTCGAATCCCAGTAGTAACCTAATATTTTTTCGTGAATTAGATTTTTCTGTATGTCTTTCTAATTGATTAATTAATTTGGTTATTATATATTTTTATTTGGTATTTATATTTTTTATTTGGTATTTATAATTTGTATATGAGTAGGGTTGCCATATTATGTGTTTAAGTCAGTATCTACTAAATTTTCCAAAAAAAAGAAACAATAAATATGAAAAGTGTGCGCAGTAATTTCCCTACAGACAAGTAGGGTTGCCATATGTGTTCAAATCAATCTACTAAATTTTGCTAAAAAATCAGAAAAAAAAATATTGCTGACGTAATCCCCATGTCATCAAAAATAAGCAAAGCTAAAACCACCCCCACGCCCCCTTGCTGCTTACGTAATACTTGAATGGCTCCTATACCCTAAAATATCCTAGTTTCATATACGTGGAAAATAATATTTCTGTTGTTTTATATAAAAAATAAATTTCAATCACATAACATAATTCAATGTTGTATCTGCATAGATAAGCATATATCCAAGTCGAATTAGTTTTATGACGCGCTATTAATTCTAAGAAATGAGCGTCACTGTAAATAATCGCATAAAAAAGTGTTATGTAAGGATTACACCTGTTCATATTACTTTCCCGAACTTATGATTCATAATAATAATAATAAAAAATGAGCAATATACTCGTGTAATATTTTATGCCATTTAAAATCAAAAAAACATGCGTAACTGGCACAGTTAAAAACAGGATTATTTTTATGTTTCTAACGTTAACTAAAAACTAATAATAAGAAGCGTACACTATCCTTCGTCTTGGTATCCTTTTTCTAGATCCCTGATCGCCAATCTTTTTTTTGCAGAATGAGATGCAAGATCCGATCTTTCTCTATTCATATCTTAAAATATTCATGTTACCTACGTAACATGTGTGAAATATTCAAGTTTTCGGATTTTTTGTTGTATTTTTTTATACGTCTGGATTTGATCATCTTAGGGCCGGTTGTTTCAAGTTGGATTAAAGTAAGCGTTATTTTAAAGCATAGATTTTTACGTTCTCCACCAGTCAGACGATCCGTTTTCGTAAAAATCTATGCTTTAATCGATCGCTTACTTTGATCGAACTCGAAACAACCGGGCATTCTTATGTATAAAAGATCCACATCTCAATTGTCTGTAGACGAGATCCGATGCTTTTTTCTGGACAGATTTTGCAGTTGACTTTGGACCTGGATGGTTTTTAGCGAAAGATGACGTCAAAAACTTACTAAAAAGGTTTCTAGAAAAAAATCTTCATTCGACAAAAGTGACAACAATGCGTCAGAAAGAATTGATTTATTTTTTCAACAATATAAAAAACTAACCCATTAAAACCAAGTTTTTATTATACTCCCTTTCTCATTGAATCAGGTTTCGAGTCTATACACGCGTCGGGGTAAATACTCATTTGTATTGATTCCAATTTGAAAAAACTATTGATATGCCGAAAAATCCAAAATTATGCTACATTTATTAAAAAATTTTAAACGAAAATTTGTAACATCATTTTTATCATCGCCACGAGTCTGCTTGCAAAGTTTCAGCTCGATTGGATTACGGGAAAAGGGTTAAAAATCGATCCAAAGTTTTTTCGTCAGATAAGCGGACAAGACGACAAGTAGACAAGCAGACGCTACGAGTTAAAAGAAAGGGAATAAAAAAGTAACCCATAAAAACCAAGTTTTTATTATACTCCCTTTCTCATTTTTTTTCGCTTAACCTACGCGTTGGGCTTCGGTCGGGCGAAAATCCAAAATTATACTATAATCGGGTTTCGCGTCTACCAGACGCGTTGAAATATTTTCATACAACTTAATAATTCGTATGAAAAAACCATTCAAAATTTGAAAAATCCAAAAATTTATTAATTTTTTTTAACGAAAATTTGATAGATCTTCTTGATCGTCGCCACGAGTCTGCTTGCAAAGTTTTAGCTCGATTGGATCACGGGAAAGGGGTTTGAAATGGATCCAAAGTTTTTTCATCAGACAAGAAGACAAGCAGACACCACGAGTTAATATAAAGGAAGTAAAATGGGGATTGAATATGAAATATTTTTCATATGAGAATTATTGCATACGGTTGTATTACGAACAGAATCCAAGCAGAATAATGATTAAAAAGTGACTGGAAATAGCTAAAATTTCTATAAAAAATAGAAAAAAATAAGATGTTTCAACAACAGGAAAATGGCGACTTTAATACGGACAGGTTTATAATTTAAGCTCCTAAACCTGCCCGCCATAGCCCGAAATATTGAAAATTGCGATAAACTATCGAGGATCGAATCCCGGCTGGCTTATGTTTTCTTCTTCTGCTAACAATATAAAAATAGACGATATAAGATGTTTCAACAACAGAAAAATGGCGACGTTAATAAGAACAGGTTTATAATTTAAATTCGAAGACCTGCCCGCCAGAGCCCGGAATATTGAAGAATGCGATAAGCTTATCAAATACCGGGTGTCTTATGTTTTCTTCAATACAAACAGCATAACAATGATGACAATTTGCAGGTCTTCATTAGTGTTAATAAAGTCTTGCGCAACACTTACATTTTAATAAGTGATGACCTAACCGCAACTGGGGATGGATTGAGATCTCGGAACTTCTGAAAGGGAATGATGCCTAAGATTCCCCGAGAAAGGTGAAAGCACGAAGCAAACCCAGACGAGAGGGACCTAACCTAACCGGGAACTGGGGATGGATTGAGATCTCACAACATCTGGAAGGGAATGATGCCTAAGATTCCCCGAGAAAGGTGAAAGCACGAAGCAAACCCAGACGAGAGGGACCTAACCTAACCGGGAACTGGGGATGGATTGAGATCTCACAACTTCTGGAAGGGAATGATGCCTAAGATTCCCCGAGAAAGGCCAAGCACGAAGCAAACCCAGACGAGAGGGACCTAACCTAACCGGGAACTGGGGATGGATTGAGATCTCACAACTTCTGGAAGGGAATGATGCCTAAGATACCACGAGAAAGGTGAAAGCACGAAGCAAACCCAGACGAGAGGGACCTAACCTAACCGGGAACTGGGGATGGATTGAGATCTCACAACTTCTGGAAGGGAATGATGCCTAAGATACCACGAGAAAGGTGAAAGCACGAAGCAAACCCAGACGAGAGGGACCTAACCTAACCGGGAACTGGGGATGGATTGAGATCTCACAACTTCTGGAAGGGAATGATGCCTAAGATACCACGAGAAAGGTGAAAGCACGAAACAAACCCAGACGAGAGGGACCTAACCTAACCGGGAACTGGGGATGGATTGAGATCTCACAACTTCTGGAAGGGAATGATGCCTAAGATACCACGAGAAAGGTGAAAGCACGAAGCAAACCCAGACGAGAGGGACCTAACCTAACCGGGAACTGGGGATGGATTGAGATCTCACAACTTCTGGAAGGGAATGATGCCTAAGATACCACGAGAAAGGTGAAAGCACGAAGCAAACCCAGACGAGAGGGACCTAACCTAACCGGGAACTGGGGATGGATTGAGATCTCACAACATCTGGAAGGGAATGATGCCTAAGATTCCCCGAGAAAGGTGAAAGCACGAAGCAAACCCAGACGAGAGGGACCTAACCTAACCGGGAACTGGGGATGGATTGAGATCTCACAACATCTGGAAGGGAATGATGCCTAAGATTCCCCGAGAAAGGTGAAAGCACGAAGCAAACCCAGACGAGAGGGACCTAACCTAACCGGGAACTGGGGATGGATTGAGATCTCACAACTTCTGGAAGGGAATGATGCCTAAGATACCACGAGAAAGGTGAAAGCACGAAGCAAACCCAGACGAGAGGGACCTAACCTAACCGGGAACTGGGGATGGATTGAGATCTCACAACTTCTGGAAGGGAATGATGCCTAAGATTCCCCGAGAAAGGCCAAGCACGAAGCAAACCCAGACGAGAGTCTGAAGCCGTGGACTTCCGAAGCCGCCGGGTCATGCCTGTGTCTTATTTCGTTAGAAATGATTAATGAGTTTAAATGAAATTATGGAATCTAACGATCTATGTAAAACTCGCGTGTACCGAGAATCGGACCTGAAAACCTTGACTCTGTTAGAAAACGCAGGGGCCGTCCCACCACGTCACCACCATTAAATTGATGTAGTTTATAAAATGTACGTTTATTTATCTTGTATGGAGGTAATTAAATCCCAATGATAACCGCAATTAGTTGTCATTAATGTAATCTGTATTGTGCGCCGTGCGGTCGCCAGGTCTACCGCTGTCCGTAGGTCATCATGTGACCTTGGCTGCGAGGTGGAGGCGAGGAGCTCGGCCGCTGTGCTGGTGTTCAATGTTTATCCGACAAATACTCGCGGTGCAGCTCGACCCCGGCCGCTAATGAAATCTTCCTCTTCTTCTAGCGCTGTCGGCAGTCGCGTAGGCGAGCAATACTTTAAAAAATATTGATTATATTATTTGTATATTATCTACTTCTTTTATATGTGTAATCCCACCAACATGTTTCGATAAAACATTACCGTCGTCAGGGTGTTGTATAACTAGATATACAATATAATATAATAGGTGTTGTATAACTATTATACAACACCTATTATATTATATTGTATATCTAGTTATACAACACCCTGACGATGGTAAGGTTTTACCGAACATGTTGGTGGAATTACTCATATAAAAGAAGTGAATAATATACAAATAATATAGTCAATATTTTTAAAAAATGTCAATCTACAATGTTGCTGAAATAATTAAAAAAAAAGATCATTACTTTATTTGAAGCAGCTTTGACCGGGCGGTCCTTCTATTTACTTACATTATCCTATTTACTTTGTTTCTAATTGTATTTTTCTTTTGTGTATTATTATTTTTCTTTATTTATTTTCTCTTTTCAATAAAGACATATCTTAAGGCGGGGGCGGTTAATACGACCGATGCGGTGCAGCACGGTCCTGCTTGTTAGTTGAAAAAAATGTCAACCTGGAGACGATTGAGTAGGACCGATACGGAAGGTTTTGCTCTTAGAGCGGTCCTGGGTAAGCGGTGGGTACCATTTACTGGTCCTTCATCATCCAGAGCCTCCACTGCGAGTAATTTGCCTTAAAAATTGACTTGTAAGATCTGATATTGCAAAACTATTGCAAATTGTGGGTTTTTGTTGTTTTAGGATTACTCATAAATTAAAAAATGGACACCAGGATTATTTGTAACGTAGAGAAGAGGGAATGAAAAATAAAATTTATCAGGCGAGAATGAACAGAAACAGAGGGCATCCACGAATGACCAAATCAATATATATATATAAAGAAACCCGTGTTTCCCTACCCGCCAAGTTTTTTCCACAACCAGCCACAACCACTCACCGGTGGTTATGGTGGCAGATAGCCCTTGGTTTCACATCGAAAATTTGCGTGTTTGGTGGGGGTGGCTGTGCGTGGGTGGCGAAAATGTTCTTTCTAGCACATTGTTTTGTTATGGAAAGGCCGCGAATGCTTCAGATTGTTTCAAAATAGGCGCGCCGGTGTCGGTGAGTCTAGAAGGTTCCGGAAAAACGTGCTCTAAAAAGTTCTAGAAGGAGAAGGTTCTAGAAAATTCCCGAAAGTTCTATGAGGTTCTAATCTAAGTGGCGGGATGTGTCGGTGTGTCTAGAAGGTTCCTGTACATTCAATAAATTTCTTGAAAGTTCTGGAAGGAGAATGTTCTAGAAGGTTTGCGAAAGTTCTATGACGATTCAAACAGTGTACTAAAAATCTACGCGTGTAAAATATAAGCCAAATATTGGAGAAAGGATGAGGATGGTTAAGGCGATCGTCTGGCTGTTCGAGCGAAATTAACCAAAAGTGGGGGTCAAAGATCTTTGTCTCACAGCTTCTTTTGCATTTGGTGTCACATTTTTGTACGAAAAGGTATCAAGTTAAAATTTATTCATTAGGTTCCATATATTTTAAGTACATATTGTATATGTTTCTAAAACGACACAATTTTACATGATCAGACATGATTGAGTTCGATGCTAGTGCTCTCATAAGTGAGCAATAAAATACTGAGGCATACTTGTGCTATGCTCTATGAAGTTTTAGGGCCGGTCTTATAAACGTCCGTTAGTTAAATTTCAGACCAAATAAACTGAAATTTGATACAAACGTCACTTTTTTCGTCTTATAACAATCCGTTAATCAAATTTTAGTAAAATTTTACCGACGGCCGATACCGACAGTCGAACCACCAGTTTACCGTCCGTTAGTTGAAACTGACAGAAGTATGACAGATTGACGTATTATTTTTTAAGGTTAGGTCCGCTGTCAATTTGCGTTTAATGCTGTTTGTTTAATATGTACATATATACCGTGCTGACTGTTGCTACATTTTCAAGGAAAAATGTTTTCACATAACGATGTCGAGCTATTATTGTATTCAAGTTCGTCGGATAAAGAACAAACTCGACGACAAAGAATGTTCAATATACTAGTAGATTATTTTAATATTTTAGATGACGCAGATTTTATCTACCGCTTTCGCTTGTCAAAAAGGTCTGCTCAAGAGCTTCTATGAGCTTCTAGAAGATATTGGGAACAATGTAAAAAGGCGCATCCGTAGGAATCTGACATTATCACCAACTACAAAATTGCTTGTTGCCTCGAGATTCTATGCTCTAGGATCAATATTATTAGCTGCTCAGACTAAGTTGGGGTTTTAAAGGCTATTACCAATGTAGTGTTGTGGGAAGTATCCCAAAAATCTGATGCGAGCGAGAAATTTTAGATAGAAAAGAGATATAATTCGCTTTTGACAGCTCTAAAATCATAGACAAGAGCAGTGCGATATTGCGATACTTACGGACGGTAAAAAAAGTTTTATAAGACGAGCATCGGTAACATTTATAAACGAACGGCCATCCGTTAGTATATTGTCGATTGACTAACGGAAATTTGGTCTTTCGTTTATAAGACCGGCCCTTAGTCTGTCTGGGGGCTACGAATGCTGAAGACCTCCCGGGAACATTACCACAAAACAGAAAACATCGGGAAAACTATCAACAAAATATTAATGACATGTGATCAATTATCCTCATTTCGTTTTTTAGCGGAATATGTTTCCGCGATATTTCATAATGCGATATTGTATAATTAAATTAAATAGTTTTCAACATATCACGAAAAGATTACGCTGCAATAAAAATAATGAAGAAAGTTTTTGCAGAATTTTGATGTTTTAAAACAACTTCAAATTGATTATCAATTTGACCCCGGGGTATTGCAAACTTTGTTCGGAGTCCAAGTTTTTCAAAATATTAAAAATAAAAAATGCTTTCTTGTAATATTAAAGATTGGGTGTCCGCCCAATATTTTTTACTTAAGTACAAAAATAAAAACAATTATGTTCGACCATTATTCGCTATCTTCAAATTTTGTCTTTCTTAAAAATGTATACACATTTTATTTTTATTTTGTCATTTTCTTTGTTTACAGATGTCTCTAGCAAAGTGAAATCAAATGTACGGAGGGTTTCCAACATACATAAAACTTTCAATATGTTGATAATGTATGGATATTCTTACGATGAAATTGGTGAATGTAGAGTGATAACTTAAGCCAGTTCATACAGGTTATAAGCCCTGGGCCATCGTATAAGAGACATATATGCACGTTTCTCGTATAAATAGCTTCGTCTATGTGGGACTTCACCAAGACAAGCTAGTGCACGCATGGATATACCAAGAAATAAGTATAGGTCTTTTCATATAAGCTTGCAATTGAATTAGTGTGGGTACAATGCATAATACACGCATTGTTTCGTTGCGTTACAATGCACGTATTACGTACTATACCCACAATAACTCATTTGCAAACTTATATGAAAAGACCTATACGATATCATATAAATTTTGACCACTTTGGTGAGCAGCGTCATAGCTAAAATAGTTAACATTTAACATTTTATTCAAATTTAATCATCATCATCTTTACCACATGTGATATGATGATAACGGAAATTGGATCTACGCTCATATAGAATGAAATATGGATGTTAAATAATGGAAAGAAACCTCTGTTCTGCGCATAAATTTCTATGTTGGCATAAACAGGTAGAACAGAAGAATTCTATGCTGGCAAATAAAAGGCTCCAAGTGTATTATTCTAAGAAAAACATTAATTTTGCTATCGCGTGTGCTCTTATTTGTATATTTTTATACCGTCTATTAATTGTTCATAAATAATTAGTCATATATTATTTTTATTTTTTTTATATATTTTTTTATATTTTTTATTATTATTATTATTATTTTAATTTATAATACTATCGACAGGTCAGAGTGACCCTAATGGATAGTCATTTAGGAATTTCTACAGAGAATTTGAATGACAAATCGTATCCAGGGTATTTTACTGCAGGTACTCCAGGTATTAAAAGGCAGTAATGAATAAAGTAAGATAAGGCGAAATTTTTACCCTTAACCTCGTGGCATTATTTTACTCGTGTTAATTTAATTGATTTTTGCGCACTAATACGAACGGACGTGCTCGCACTGCCCCTCGTGACGTGCCTGTTGTGATTTAGGTGATACGTCAGTTGACGAATGGTCCTTCTAAGGACCAGATTTTGACGCGGGTTACCCCCAAAGAAATTAATACTAACATATATATATATATATATATATATATTGGGGACTGGTAATGAACATGGTTGTATGGTTGACATTTTCGTCGAAAGTCTGGAGAAAGTAAAGTTTACACTTAAAGAGGCAATACTGCTTCGTTACTGACTTCAACTGTTAATATGTAATGGTGGGTAATATATATTTTTCATACACATTGCTGCTTTGTACTTTATATTTTTAATTTTTATACTCATGTTTTGGTGCTATTCCTGATACTTTTTATATTTTGCTACTTATAACTAATATTGTTTAATGTATGTTCTTTTTAATTTTATGTTATATTTTTTAGGTAAAAGCCTATACACATTGCTGCTCTTTACTTTATATTTATAACTTCTATACTCATGTTTTGGTGCTATACAGATATTTTTTAATGTATGTGCTTTTTAAAATTTAATTTATATTCTTTATGTATAAGCCTAATGGGCGTAAACAAATAAATAAATATATATATATATATATATATATATATAGAATATATTATATATATATATATATATATATATTGATTAACATAAATTGATGACACGACCTGCACTTCAAAACGTGATGCCTCTCGGAAACTGAACAACACACACTCAAAGCAATTTAAATATTTTGATGGTTGGATAAGTTTACAAAGAACTCGATAAATATTAAAACTATCGCTATGCATATTGCACATGGCGTGACGTCACACGCGACCATTGCAAGACGCGGAAGTGAGAGATAATTTTGGTTGCACCACTTATTAAGCGAGAACAAAACTCCTTCTAAAAAACGGAACCTCTACAAAAAAGTTGAGAAATTGTCTCCACTTGACTTCAATTTCGCGCGGCAGCTATCGCAAAAAGCCGCTTTCTTTCGTATTCACGCAGAAGACTGGCCGTGCCGATAAACGAATCCTTTTAGGTGCTCGGAAGACATTGCATGTGTGGTTTGTTGAAGTAGTTGCGCGGCGCGGCCCCTGGAAGGCGTTATGGACTGATTACAATTTTTGTGCAAGAATTACTCGAAATGTGTGCAATTTGGTTGCGCCACCGTTGCTATTGAGTAACGACTGTTATACCATAATTTCTACCGAAGGTGACGAACCACACTCACGCTCCACAGCGAATGTGCGGGTCGAGAGAGAAACGAAGGAGATTATTATTATTTTTTATTTTATTGTATATTTTACATTTGTTTTAATATAAGTTACTAATAACTGCCACACTAAGTATAAACGTAAAGAAAGCAGAAGGAATTTAGTAATATATACAATCGTAAGAATACATAAATCTAAAAGAAAAGAGAATATACGTATAAATTTAAGATATAAACTAAAGTATATACAAAAATAAATACTACATTAGAGTATATTTGAAATTATATAAAGCAGATTTTGCCTATTTAGAGGTCAAGGGCGGATCACTTCTTCAGCATACCTTCTACCTGATACTTTTATAAAATTAGTGTTACGGTGTTTAAAAGTTTTGTGTATTTTAATTTCTTTAGTTTCATTTTTCATTTCGTTAAATTTCATTTCAAAATTAAAAACTCGACAGTCCATTTCTTCATTATCATTTTCCTCCTGTCGGAGGATAGATGGAGGCCCAAAGATTCATATTAATTAAAATGAAATTAATCGTAGAATAAAATCACTAATTTTCAAAAATTAGAAATTTGTATATAATCTACAATAAATTTATCACGATAAAGCACTAAGCAAACGAAAATAACGGGAACACAAAATAGTTTGCACTATAAAGGTCTTAAATTATTCAATGAACTGCCAGCAAATGTGAAAAAAGTAAATAGTCTCTCTACTTTTCGTAGATTAAGTGTAAAATATGTGAAAAATAAGTTTAATGTATGATCATGTTATGTTATTGCATATTTATTTTTTTAAATTTCTTTACCAAAGTACTGGCACAAATGCCAGATATGAAAATGATTGTTGATTCATGTTGATATACTTTTGGAATATTTATATTAAAGTGCTATGTTAATTTATGTTTTAATTACTAGATGTAAAAATGCGTTCTTTTTACAACTAAATAAAAATATACATAAAGAAACAATAGGTCCACCCGACAATTTATTTATTTTTAAATTTATGGATCAGTTAGTGCGCAACCATCGTGATGAAGATGCTAAAGTATTGAAACCGGTGAACGTTAAATAAGTCAGGATGCTTTATGCGAGGTTTTTGTATTAAATATATATTTTATTGAATCGATCGATCTGCATCGAATTTTGCATTAGTAACTCTTTAGGGCCCTTCGTGTAATACAGGCACGTCTCTCTCGAGCTATCATACTGGTAAAAGTATCTATTATATTGCTATACAAACTGTATATAGCTGCGCTCTAGGATCTGGTGTTCAGTGGTTCGAGCCCCATTCCAGGACACCAGCATGATGGTCCTATATTCATAGCACAAGCGTTTAGGCTATTTTGAAAATAATAAGAATAATGTTGCGACATGCATTTCGTGTTCGAATTTCTATTTTAAAAAAAAAAGATTTTTACTAACCCATGGAGTATTTTTTTATTTATTTAATTTTATTTATTTATTTTAGGGAAAAATAACAGCATATTAACATTAACAAATATAAAATAATGGACATTAAAATTATGTCAATTACAAATTCTCCACTGAATATATTATATTAGAACATGGTTTATTAGAATATGGTAATTTATTGGGACACGTGTGAGTTAATTAAATATGTTTTACGATAGTGGCATGCAAAAGTGTTGACCTAATTCCGTGGCAAAAATTGTTTCAATGTGCATTCTCTAATTGTAAAAATAAATGATTGTACTTCACATATTGAGCTACGAGAGAGAACGACCTATGACAGATGAGACAGAGACAGGTGGGGGGCCTACCCCATCTCCAGCCGCTGGAGGGTACCATCAGGAGGGTCCATGGAGATGGAAAAATTCTTCTTCTTCGAGCACGACGCTCGAATGATCACTTAGATGTGAGATAATTTAATTTTTGTGCAAAATGTTTACCAATATTAACTTAAAGCTTATCCATATAGGTATAGATCTTTTCATATAACCTTGCAATTTAATGTGGGTACAGTGCGTAATACGCGCACTGTTTCGTTGTATCAAGTTTACGGATACGCCCCTCTCGTATCCGTTAACTTAACACAACGAAACAATGAGCATATTACGCACTGTACCCACACTAACTCAATTGCAAACTTATATGAAAAGACCTATATTCAGAACCAATTTGACAGCTCACCACTCCGGACACGCCTGTGTAACGCATTCTTCCTGTATTGTATGGTACGGACAAGTCCAACGAGCGGACAAGAGAGAAACTAAGGTTGTCTGCATAGTCTATCTGACTGGGGAGGCAGGGCAGCAGCGAAACGTGACGTGAAACGTTGCTTTTGAAGTTATTCAAGTACAAAGTTCATCGAGCCTGTTGTATCAACTAAAATTATAGTTGGTTTGGTTGAAAATATCGTTAAAATCGGTGCGCGTGACTTTGGACGTATGTCATCAAAATTGTTTTACGCCGGCAGCACAATGGATGCGTTTTCGTACGAAATTGAGTAGTACGTATACGTACGAATACGCAAGTACATTCCTACCCTTCGAAGTAGTATTGAACATCGCACATTGTACACGATTTAGTATTGCGTGTACGCACGTATAGATGCGTCCGACACGATCCGGATTTGTTCGGAAATTTTTGCGATTTCGTACGATGGATATTGAAAATTTTGTCAATTTGACACATGACCACAAATGTTTGTGGGACCAAAGTGATTCAACTACGTGACCATCAGCGCAGATCATGGCGGAGAATCTCTAAAGAACTAAAAAATACCTGTAAGTTAAATAATTTGGTTTAATGAAGGTGAGGTACAATTATGCACTTCGAACAAAAAACTTAAATATTTCTCCGATGTTATGAGCTCTCGTTGCACTTCGATTCTCCCCAGCATTTGTGAATCTATTAGATAGATAGTCATGAAATTTGTCATTATTTAAGTCTGCCAGAATAGAGTTTTCCAAAAAAAAGATTATTCATTTGGCACAAACGCTCCATGCGTATGAAAATAATCGTACAAATACGTACGTAATAATTCGAATCCAAAGTGCGGCCGGCCTTAATTACATTTTTCCACATTGGCATCGTAGTGTCAGAATATACAATAACAATATAGAATGCCGCAGATTCTTCTGACGATTAACTGATTCTATAGCACATCCTTAAAAATCAGAATAATAATAAGGCAAAAATTGATTTCGCCTCAACTCCAAATGAATTTTGCATTTGACAATAAATTTGTTTTCCACATTTCATAATGCATCAGGTTTTGCTAACTTTCTGTTTACATGCCACAAGATGGTTGAAAATGTGGACAGATGACGTATCTGGAGTGCTTTTTCTTGGATTGTGGATAGGGTCAGCCATTACCGACACAGCAATGTCGAAACATTAGATAACGACTATTTTGGTGACAAATGTCAAAAACCACGCACAGTGCGCACGCATATTGGCTAAATGAGATTTTCGGTTAAAACCAAGTAGATGTAATCCAAATTTATTCAATCGGCCCTAAATCAGAACGTCTTAAACTCCAAAAGGTAACATCAGAAATTAATTTGGACATCTGGAGTCCACCTGCGCTGCTGCCTTACCGCTGTACAAAGAAGATATTTTGTTATGTTTATGTTAATTTATATAGCGCCGTATTTGCGTAAGAGGCGCTACAAGCGCGCTTTACAGGTGCAATATTAGTTTTTAGGCTCTTCTTGAAGAGTTCCTGGTTCTCCATAGATCGCAATACTAGAGGCAGCTGATTCCACATAGCTGGGCCAGCAAAGCTGAAAGCACGTTTCGCAAACTTGGTGGCTCCAAGTCTCCTTGGTACTATCAGCCTGCAGAGTGCCTCCGATTTAGCTGACCGCAGTGTGAGCCGTCTTCAAGTGATATTGTCTGGGATACAAAGGTGTATCAAATATTGTGGTGCTCTTCTTTGAAGACTTTTGTGCACCATCGGAGAGAGTTTGAAATTTATCCGCTCCGGCAGGCGAAGCCAATGTAGCTACTTCAACATTTAGGATATGAGGTCGAGCTGAGTCCTAGGCTGTCCTGCATTTATTGAGTTATAATAGTCCAGCCGCGAGACGACGTACGCACTAATCAGTGACTTTGCTGCGTCTGGATGAAGGCATTTTCTCACATACTTGATCTGTCTTAAACCATAGAAACCAGCGCTGACAGCTTTGTTAATCTGATTTCTAAGGCTTAGATCTTTCTCTACGTCTCTACATTGACGTGATGGGGGTTTAAATTTGTTATAATCCCATATCCGACACCGGGGGCGGGGTTCCAACTAGTCGTACAGTAATAATTGATCATAATGCCCATCGAGGTCATCAAAACAGTGCATTATTCTATTATAGTGAAAATGTCAGAACTAATGCATTAGCAAACTCTGTAATCACCAGGCTACACTCATTAGGGAATGAACATGCAGAGGCGGCTGACATTTTTGCTGATAATATAACTGTGTATAGAACAAAGTTGATACAATTCGTAACATCTCAAGTAAATGGAAATGGATAATAAATTTTTCTTTTTCTTCTTAATACTTAAACTTTTCATTTTAATTAACACAAATCTATAAGATGTACTTGAATCTTTTTAACTGCAATCAAAATAAATATACATAATAAATATACATAAATCTATTATATGCACTTGAATCTTTTAACAGCAATCTAAATTTACACAGTTCTATTATATATAATTATACTTTTTAACTGTGTATCTGTCTTATGTTATTTTTTTAAATTTATATTTTGTATATTTTGTACATAAGGGCGTTAAATAAATAAATAAATAATGCATAATACACCGAAATGCGCAATTTTATTAAAAAAAAGATTGCACATCACTATTTTTTTATACAATTTAAATTTATTTACATTTCTACATTATTATTAATATTAATATGGAATTATTATTTATATGGAATTCGTGTACAATATGAAACGATGGGCAAGAATATTTGAATGTTCGCATGTACAGGATTTTCCGTATTGCGTATTTTAATGAATCTTGTACCAAAATGTCCGTCGTCCTTTGTTTGTTAATTTTAATGGTGAATTAGCAAAAAGTTAGCAAAACCTGATGCATTATGAAATGTAGAAAACAAATTTATTGTCAAATGCAAAATTCATTTGGAGTTGCGGCGAAATCAATTTTTGCCTTATTATTATTCTGATTTTTAAGGATGTGCTATAGAATCAGTTAATCGTCAGAAGAATCTGCGGCATTCTATATTGTTATTGTATATTCTGACACCACGATGCCAATGTGGAAAAATGGAATTAAGGCCGGCCGCACTTTGGATTCGAATTATTACGTACGTATTTGCACGATTATTTTCATACGTATGGAGCGTTTGTGCCAAATGAATAATCTGTATCTTTTGGAAAACTCTATTATGGCAGACTTAAATAATGACAACTAAAGCTTATATATATATATATATATATATATATATATATATAGATATATATATATATATATATATATATATATATATATGAGAAAAAAGGGCGGTATTGTTTTATTGTGTAGATTATTTAGTCGATTGATTTGTTTGCCAGCTGCTATATTTAATGACGGCTTTGTAGTTCATGGCGGCGGCCACCGCGGCGATGTAGAAAGACTTGCATAACGCTTCTGCACGGTACCCGGGAGTATATTAAAGTTGTTCCGCGAACTGTCATCAAATCACACTGCCATCAAATCACGCCATCGATAAGCGATCGCGTGGCGTCCTCCGAAAACAACCTACGAGTAGAAAGAGACAATAAAAAGAGCAGCGAAATCTAGTGGCTAACTACTACTAGGCCAATACTAGCAATTGTAGTTTATCCTACGCTAGACTTAGTAACTAACAAATGGCTCTTTGTTGCAACTAACTGTACCATACAATACAGTCCTGTATTAATAAATATTTTAAATGTCAGTGTATGTAAACAAGCCAAAAGTGATGGTATTTGAGAAGGAGGAAAGTAAGACAACGTATGGAAATACTAGTAGGCAATGAATGTTTTAAACAAGTAGATGATGTCACCTGACAATACAAGTAGATGACATCAGCCCTGATGATGGACCCTGCAATGGGAACCGAAAGGTTGGCCAGAGAGGTCACATATACACGGCAGAATATCCCAGAAAACTATAAACAGAAGATTCTGAACGGCCGTGAAAACCTAAGGAAATTTTCAAGTAGATGAGTTTGCGTACTTGGCATGTATGTTCGACAAAAGAGGGGATGTTGAGAAAGACATCGAGAAGAGAGTGACTGCGGGGAATAGGGTGAACGATGCTTTGAGTGCAATAATTTCTAATAGAAATGTGTCTACCGAGGCAAAACTAGCGGTACTAACATGGAGTTCTGATGTATGGATGTGAAGCCTGGAGCTGGCAGAAGAGGAACGAAAGTAGACTGAATGCAGTGGAGATGAGATTCCTTAGAGGTATGTGTGGCAAATCCATTTAATAATAAAGAATGTAAAGTATGAAGATATTAGGAATGAATGTAAAGTTGATCTTAGCCTACTTCATAGATTTAAAACGGGGTTGCTCAGGTTGTTTGGGCATGTTGAGCGAATGGATGAGGATGAGAATGGTAAGAAAGGTATATAATGCAAGTGTTGACGGCGCAAGAAAGAGAGCGCGACCGCGGAATACGTGGCATGACCAGATTAACCAGATACTGGAAGATGGTCTCGTTAGAAGACTCAACAACCGTCGAGCTTGCATGCGAGGATGTATGAATGTGGATGAGGCGAGAGTTGTACGTCAGGACATAAGAGTGTGGCGCTCTATCCTCTCTGCCGGGAAACGGCGTGACGGTAAGTAATTAATAAGTAAGTAAATGGCGGTATTTTTTGAGCTCAATCACTTGAGAGTGCAAAGTCAACATTTTCATGTTTTTACCACATTGTAAAAGTTAAAAACTTTATTTTTTCAATTGATTTAGCAACATTGTAGATTGACACATTTAAAAAAATATATTGATTATTTTATTTGTATATAGCTACTTTTATGTGAGTTTTTTTTCACCAACATGTTTCAGAAATTACCATTCCATCATCAGGGTGCTGTATAACTGTCAAAAAAAATTCGAATGAAATGTCTTTTGTTCCTTGTTTATCTTTTGTTCCAAATTATTTGAATAATTATTTTAAAAATATTATTACTAAAGTTCTTGATTACTCGCAATTATTGTAAAATTTTTTTAGAATTGGGCTAGTAGTCAAATTCAATTGATTATTAATAATATTTTGTTTACTGTTACATGCTTTACTAATATCTAATGATTCTAAATTATTAAATTTCAGACCAAAATTATTTATGTGTAAAATAGAATGTGCTACATTTTTATCAAAACCGTGATCATTTTCAAATAAATGATTTGCAAATTCAGAAAAACCATGATTATTCAGACATCTTAAATGTTCTTTATTACATTGAAATTTCGACCAGTTTTTCCAATATAAAACGCTGTACAATCTTTACACGACAATTTATAAACACCTGAATTGTTAGTTATATTAGGTCCTTACATATGAAATTGGCGTTTAGTATGGGAGGAACGTAAAGCCGATTTTTTTTTTATTATAATATATTTATTTAATCAAAGTATGTACCATTGCTATCTATGCACTTTTGCTATCTCATAGGTAGTTCATCGATCCCTTTACTAAAAAAACCATTCGGACGGGAATCAATAAAATCTTTGAAGGCGGTTTGGACTGCCCCATCGGAGTTGAATTTTTTCCTTTGCAAGAAGTTATCCAAATTTTGAAAAAAATGGTAATCTGTTGGGACAAGGTCCGGAGAGTACGGTGGATGTCTTAGACATTCCAATTGAAGCTCCTCTAATTTGGTAGCCGTCTGTTGTGCAGTGTGTGGTCTAGCGTTATCATGAAGCAGCAGTGGCCTAGAGCGATTAACCAGCCTCGGTTGTTTAGCAGCTAGCTTTTCCATCATGGTTTGCAGTTGCTGACAATAGACATCTGCCGTAATCGTCTGGCCAGATTTAAGAAAGCAGTAGTGAACGACACCAGCACTAGTCCACCAAACGCTCACAAGTAACTTTTTTGGAGTCAATTTTCGCTTGGGGCATGGTTTGGCTGGTTCGGCAGGGTTCAGCCATTGCGATGAGCGCTTCCGATTATCGTACAGGATCCACTTTTCATCACAGGTAATGATTCGATTTAAAATCCCTTCATTATTGTGCCGGTTGAGTAATGCAACGCAGCAGTCAACGCGCGTTTGTTGATTTGCTTCACTCAATTCGTGAGGTACCCACCTTTCAAGCTTTTTCACCTTACCAATTTGCTTCAAGTGGATTAAAACAGTTTTATCACTAACACCGCAGCCTGCAGCTAACTCGGATGTGGTTTGCGATGGATCCGCTTCCACAATAGCCTTCAATTCTTCATTATCAACTTTGGTCTCCGGCCGTCCACGGGGCTTGTTCTGCAGGTCGAAATTTCCAGAACGAAAACGTTGGAACCAAAAACGTACTGTGTTTTCTTTTGCGGCACCGTCGCCATACACATCATTAATCCTTCGAGCCGTTTCTGCAGCACTGGTAACACGGTGGAACTCGTACTCGTAAATAACGCGATATTTCAAGTTTTTCATTTTGTAAACTGAGTGACGCAAAGAAAAAAACAATTGAGGAAAAAACAAATGAATTATAATTTTCAAAACACAAATACATGAGTAAATAGCTGTATAAATTTGGATTTGGAATTCCTAACCAAAGAGAAGATATTTGAGATCAAATTTGCCAGTACGGCAAAACGTCAATTTCATATGTAAGGACCTAATATTATCTTTATCTTTTGCATTTATGAGTAGTTTCCCTATATTTTATTTGTATAAAATGCAGGTCTAATATTTTTTTGGTAGATATTTTTAAACTTGATTGGAAAATGTATTAATATAAAAAATTATTCGCCAATAATCGTTATTATTATTTATCTGTGAATGGTATAAAAATCGGTTAGTTAAATTATTTTTTAATTTATTTTTTAAAATTTTATCAATTAATTCTGTATTGCATCCATTATTAAATGCGATTTGTTTTATTGTATTTTATTCAATTTGAAAATTAGAGGGAGACAAAGGTACAGTGACAAGACGGTGTATCATTGAAAGAAAACCCGAGTGTTTATGTGATAGTGGGTGATTAGATGTACTATGTATTATAGCATCTGTAAAAGTTGGTTTTCTATAAATTTTAAATTCAATTTTATTATTATTTAAAAAAAATGTTAAATCTAAAAAATTAAGTGTCGAATTATTTTCTATTTCTAATATTCGAATTTTTTGACAGTTATACAGCACCCTGATGATGGAATGGTAATTTATAAAAGTATATATATACAAATAAAATAATCTTTTTTTTTTAAACTTTAAAATAGATGTTACAAAAGACAAAAAAGGAATGAAAGCTGAAATTTATTTTAGGTTTTTCCAACATTCTCGCTCTAACTCAGAATTAGACAGATTTTCGAAATTAGACGCATCATCTTTATCTGGACAATGCGGTCGTGTTGACTAAAAATCCCCTTTTCTTCATTTTGTATAACTATTACGAACCGTCGTTTATTCATCTTCTTAATCCTTTCTTTGCTTCAAATGTCAATCGGTCATTCAATTTTGCATTGAGCAATACTTTTTTATAAAAATATTCAATAAACTATTTGCTTATTTTAAGGCGTGCGTAAACTGATGAGACTTTGGTCTCTCGTCTCGGAGATTTGGCATTAAAGGTCAGAGTGCACCAGCTGCGTCATTTATAACGCGCTCTCTTAAAATGCAACAGGAAATGAGTCATACTTTTCTTCGCTTAGGGCCGGAAGGGCTTTGGATACGAATTATTACGTACGTATTCGTACGATTATTTTCGTACGTATTGAGCGCGCACATTGATTGCGTCTTGCGTTGGTCACGATCAGTTACTTTTCGCATTTCTCCAATAACGTTTGTGCCAAATGAATAATCTGTATCTTCTGGAAAACCCTCTTCTTACACGTAGGCTGCTACGTCGTCGTCGGCATCGTAGAACCAAATGGGTGAACGAAATATAATATACTAGAAGGGGTGAATTTGGTAAATTCCATCATATTATGGCAGACTTAAATAATGACAAATTTCATGACTATATATCTAATAGATTCACAAATGCTGGGGAGAATCGAAGTGCAACGAGAGCTCATAACATCGGAGAAATATTTAAAAGTTTTTTGTTCCAACAATATAATTATACCTCACCTTCATTAAACCAAATTATTTAACTTACAGGTATTTTTAGTTCTTTAAAGATTCTTCGACATGTTCCGCGCTGATGGTCACTCAGTTGAATCATTTTGGTCCCACAAAGATTTGTGGTCATGTATCAAATTGACAAATTTATCAATGTCCAACGTACGAAATCGCAAAAATTTCCGAACAAATCCGGATCGTGTCGCATCTATACCTGCGTACACGCACTACTAAATCGTGTACAGTATGCGATGTTCAATACTGCTTCGAAGGTCAGGAACGCACTTACGTATTCGTACGTATACGTGCTACTCAATTTCGTACGAAAACGCATCCAGTGTGCGGCCGGCGTAAGCTCTGCATTGTATCTCTACGGTGCGTACTCATGTATGAGACTTTGATGTCTCTCATCTCAGATATTTCTCTCTAAAGGTCGGTATATACCGGTTATTTCACTCTTCTCTGGGGTGGGATTTCTCCCGGAGGAATAAAAAAATATAGAAATGACAGAATAATAGAGCGCGAAGAGAACTAACTATAATTTATGTGGAATGACGCAATTAGTAAGTAAGTTAGCAGATAAATCTCTGAGATGGGGATCAAAGCGTCACGAACACGCACCACAAAGAGAAGAATCTATTTTCCCGTCGGATGCGTCCATTTTCTATATTTACCATTTTTTATTTAATTAGTTTAATTACAACTGCCAGATGGGGCTTAGACCTTTAGTGCATTCTATTAACAGAATACATTAATGTCATTAATAATTTTCAGGTATAAAAGTTATTAAATAAATAAGTTTTTATAAGTTTATAGTAAATCCATAAGTTTTTTCAAGTTTTTGTTTTTCACAACATTCTACGATTATTTCAAATATTATTAGAAAAAATTGACCAATCCACAAAATAAATTCATCAGGATTCGAAAATCTTTAAAAATTTCTCCGAAATATAATTGTAATTTTATTTAAAAAAAAACATTTTGTATCAAAATTTAACAAATCATACTAGAATGATTACTACTACATTAGATGATTGATTTTATTGTTTTACTTTGTTGTAAATTATCATAGGTATTTATATGCACATATGTAAACAAATATTTTCTATATATTTACAATTATTAATTACATTTATATTTTTTTTCTTAATTTCTCTAGTGTATTTTGGTGTAGAGTGTAGAAAGCACTTATTTTCCTGATTGTCTTAATATTTTTAATTTTTGTTTTTTTAAATTTATTTATAAATACATTATTTTTTACAGTAAAGATAGCGACAGTTTTTTGCAATGGTATTTCTCTTCTACAAGAGTAATACAATTCGTGGGTAGGAGAGGAGTGTCACTATAACGTATTAAAAAAAAATTTAAAAGTATAAAATAAAATAAAAAGTAAAAAATTAAATATGTTTGTATTGTACGCTGTACCTTAATGCTATTTCATATTTGAATTATCTATCAGTGTCCCCGATAAACACTAGTTAAATAAAATCTTGTCGAATGTAATATTATTATTATTTAAACAGATGTGCGAACACGGAATACGTGTCACGTCAATATTCTTACTATTTTCAAATTAAGCTAAACGCTTGTGCCATAGTAATAAATAATAACACAATGTTTTATCGATTCGTCCAACACGATATAATATGCGTTGAATAGGTAAAACAATAAATATTTTTGGAAATAAATTAGGACATTAATTACCTTTTTTAAAAAAACTTGAAAGCTGCTCCGCAATTCCCTCTCAGTCAGTTGATCCAATTTTTACTAAACAGTGTTTAAGTTTGTTGTAAATAACATTTTTAATAACACCAAACTTTTGTTTACACTCAAACTTCGCGAGTTATTTTCTTTGTGTTCGATTTAATAATACTGATACCGAGGTATTTTACTCACTCAAAAATCACTCGCAGGACGATAGATAACTTGTTTTAATCCGTTCAAGTTAGGTTAAAAGAAAGATTTAAAATAATAATGTATACGCAATTATCGGAGTTAGATCCACGGAATGAGTATCTCGGCTTCGACAACCACCAATACCGCCTCAGAAACAAAACTGGACAAAGGTATTTTTCGTACGCAGCGAATACCACCGTCTAGAATGCAAAGTCGCGAATATCTTCGAAACTGATAAAACAAACAAAAACATCGCATCATTTGCGGTGCGCCGTTGTAACGTGACTAAAATAAAGGGACATTTTAACAAAGTGGTCAATCGCTACCTCTAATTATCGATCGCGTCGGGTTCCGGCGGAATAAAACCAGTTTGATGCGCCAAGTAGCAAAAAGGTGAGCGTTTCGTGACACTTTTCTCAGTAAATATCGCGTGCAGCTTCATTTTTTTACTCGGTGCGATCGCCTTACGTCGAGGAATTGATATTTGCGTCGGAATGGTTTTGCTCAACACGAGCTCGCTATTTGGACATGCCTGGGAAAATAATTCATCGTTGACAGATTGTCATTTCCTTTTTCATATTAATATTTAAATCGATAAATATATTTCTCGACTACACTAATTTTGATACACATACGACATCGTGAACTCATTTTATGGGAGTATATAACTAGCAAAAAAAGTTAGTAGCACCAAAATAAGTTGTTTTTTAACGCTATAAAATCTTGAAATCAATGCCTTTGTGTGTAAGAAAGACAATTCTTCAAAACTTAAAAAATATCTGGAACCTACAGTGTAGTGAAGTTAAATCCGGTAGCTCCATTAACAGACAGTGAATGAACACCCACCGCTTTTCCAGGACCGTTTTATGAGCGAAAGCTCCCATATCGGTCCTACTCGTACATCGCCAGGTTTAATGGATAGAAAAATAGATCGAATGGATAGAAAAAGCTGGCCCGCGAGAATTGCAAATGAGAAAGGCCCAGACAGAACGCACTTCAGCCAAATAATGAACAAGACCTCTGGCGGGTTAGAGCGCAGTACTAACAAGAACGCACTTTTTTAATATGAATGAAGAAAATAATTCTGAATATATTAAATACCGAGAACGGTTGCAAAGAAAAAAACATCAAATAAGTGGTTTGCTTGATCTGATTTGAAAAATATGAATTTTCGAAATCTAGGTCGAACGCCAAAACCCACGTAACAAAATACCATGCAGCTGAATCTAAAGTTGAGTGTCAAGCAGAAGCAACATAAAAAATTGTGCGACCTCGAAACCATCGAGCTCCGTCCAGTGTGTGTTACGAAATGTTTTGCCGAAATAGAAGACCTTGACCAACCTGTTAGTATCGGCTGACGAAGAATGCAATTTAGGAAACATTCCATCGCAACATTTCAGAAGACAGTGGCGCTAATTGTAGAATAGCGTACATGCCTTCAACCGGGTCGTTTGGCTGCAACATTGCTTTTGATTATATATGAATGCTTGTCATCATTATAATCTGCATGGTTCCTTGCAACCTAAAACTGTCCATCCTCACTAAAGGTCGAGTATACAAAGTGACGTTTTTGAGTCCAGGAACAAAATCATCACTATCAATAATAATAATATTGAAATAGTAGATGTATATGTATACCTAGGACACAAGATAAAAATGGACAAAGAGAACCAAACAGCAGAATTGCCAAGACGAATAGAAATGAGCTGAGCTGCTTTTGGCAAACTCAAACATATCTTCGAGAACAAAGAGATCCCAATTAACCTAAAAAGAAAAGCCTTTGAATCATGCATACTGCCAGTGATGATGTATGGAGCGGAGACTATGGCCCTTACAAAGAAAAGTGTAGAAAAGCTCAAATGCACGCAACAATCCATGGAGAGATCCATGCTTGGAGTAAGCCTAAGAGATAGAATTAGAAATGATGAAATTAGGGGCAGAACTAGAGTAGTGGATATCATCGATCGTGTAGCGAAGCTAAAATGGCAATGGGCACGACATGTTGCAAGGCAGGATGCTACGAGATGGCCTCCCAGAGTTCTGAAATGGAGACGTTGGGAGAATAAAAGAGGCATCGCAAGACCTCAAAAGAGATGGGCCGACGATATAGCCGCTGTGGGGGGAAAGAAATGGCTACAATTAGCAAACAACAAGGATGGAAGGGTGTGGAAGAGGCCTATATTCAGCAGTGGAGAAATGAAGGCTGATGAAGAAGAAGGAGATACAAAGCGATCTTACAACCCACTGTTCTTCCAGCTCTAATATAAAATGAGCACGGATTATAATACTCAGATGGGCTCGTGGTGTGACGATGCTGTTCGGGCAGAGCGCATCGAATAAAGTTTTGAGGTTGCGCCGATCACACAGAAGATGGGAGAAGCCAGGCTGAGACGGTATGGTTAGGTCCTGAGGAGACTGGACGATCAAAATATAGTCACAATTACATTAAGTACTGTGAACTTTACTCACCGCTTACCCAGGACCGTTAAAAGAGCAAAAGATTCCTTATCGGTCCTACGTCTCCAGGTTGACATTTTTTTAATACTACTTTGCAAGACCGTGCCACCCCACAGCGGTTGTATAAATCACCGCGGGACCGCAAACAATGAAACAACAAACAATGAAAAAACCCTTCACTGTCCCACCGTGAAATAGTTCTTTATTAAATTTTTTTTAAATTTACATGAAATAAAACAAAACAAGAGTCGTATAACTCAAAAATAAAACACAAACGAAATCATAAGCAAAATAAAACCAAACAAAACAGAATTATATACAGTGTTAAAACTTAATAAATGAAAGCAATAATAATAAGAAAATTAAAGAAAAGTTCCACGGTGGCGGCAGTGGATGGCTTGAAGTCAGACGATGTAAACCGCCCCTCAAGGGGATAGTGACAAACAAAATGAAAAACACAATGACTTCCGGCAACGAAGTCAGAACCGACAGAAAAACATATACCTACTCAATGCAGGAGCAGTACTCAACAGAGGGAGAATAATTCCCTTCTGCCCGTTAACAATATTAAACTAAATGAAAAATACGAAAAAAAATATATATAAATAACTCTATGATCCTCCTCAGGATCTCCCAGCGGGACACCCACTCCCCGACAAAAGATCGGAAACATCCCAAGTGCCTTTCATTCCTTACCAACATCGTTTGAAGGACGACGCCCTGGTACTAAAAACTATTACAAAAAAAAAGCATTAAGCTGCAGAACACGGCAACTTCTTGAGGACAATAAACAATTTGGCGATAATGAGAAGGAAATGAAAGATGACTGCATAAGTCAGGAAGCCGCGCAGGACAGGGCGTTTTTGCCTAAAGCCGAAAACAGGAATAGTTGTCCCCGAGAAAATTAAAAATACCTAAAATGAAAAAAACATTCCATCACCTTCAACCTCTGCTGTTCACTGCTGGATATCGAGGCCACCACCGAGTCTTTTTTTCATCTTCAATCTTTTTTTTCTCTATCTGTTGTCGCTCCATCGAGCTCCAGACGGAAAATAGTTATTCCATCAGTACGCAACTTCCTCTCCGTTGCCCGTCGTTCATCTTCTCGTTAACAGTCAGAGATGTGACTTATCTAAGATATAAGTATTTGAAATACAGATACAAAATGCAAAATACGTATTTTCATCTTGTATCTGAAATACTTTTTTGAATATTCATCTTGTATCTTGTATTTAGATATATTCCTTTGGTATCTAAGTATTTTGTAAATACTAAGATTGCTAAGATACTTTTTTTCCAATGATGTACCTATAATGAGACATCATCGAAGAAAAATGAGCGACAAAATGTTTAAAGAACTGGTTTTACTTAAGTCTCAATTAAAACCTGAAAAATATTGTATTTTATCTTGTCACATTTGCGCGATCAACGCGATTTATTCTTAAATAATTCAAGTAAAAAAATAAATTTACGTTCAATAAAATGTGTTTTCTTTCAAAAGAATTATATCTTTAATAGGTATTTGGAAGATTCATATTTCGTATCTGGTATCTGAAATACTTGATTTTAAAATATATTGCATTTTGTATTCCAGATACTTTTTATAGGGTATCTTGTACATCACTGTTAACAGTGATATTTAGCAAGACGATTTTTCTGGTTTTACGAATATTTATTGCCTCAGTTCGCTAGCTAGTTTGTACTGTCGTTACTCGGAAATATTCCGAGTTGATTAGGTCCTCGATCATCCCCAAATTAGTACAGAAAACAATTAATTGCATTTAATTAGCTCAGTAGACACGAGTCCATCGCGAGGCAGCCACCTGTCTCGTAACAAGTCGACTATTTTAATCGGCCCACCAAAACGTGCAAAGCCATTATAAGACAACGTTGCGGTACTGAATGGTGACCTCACCAGAGAGATAATATTTTGTACATTGGCGATTTAATGCTTATTTTGGCAACTACATGTAATAGAGCTCTCGAAAAATTCAGGAGACCGGAAGTTAATCTTCAAGGAACCACACATGTCGCTCGTCATTTGCTCTACATCATACATTTTGTTCTTCCTTTTTTCTGGTCCGTCTTCGAGCGTCACGGTTGCCCAAGATGCGGCCCATTGCTGAAGCGCAGTATCCGCATTGCTTTCAGCGCACAAATATAATAATCAATAATTGCCACGAGCGGATATTACCAGCACGAGCGGACTTTGAACAGATAAAAGCGAAGTGACTTATGACCAGGTGAGTTGTGACACACGACGGTTTGTAGCTAGGCAAGTAGGTATACAGTTTTATGGGATACCGAAATGGATTTGTGATGCTGCTTTAATTGTTATATTTGTTTTAGAATGTCCACACTTGAAGGCAATATGATTAATTTTCGCAGTGGAAAGATACTTTGTGGATTATGCGGGGTGGGTGAACATTCTAGGAGATAACAGGGTCGGGGAGATTGTTTAAAACAGACTATTCAAGAAGATTTCTTTATATAAATATTCAAATGGTTCTAAGGCTTTATTTAGAAACGCTCGAACAGGATACGAAGCCCAACATTGTAGCAAAGACATAAAAATTCCCGGTTTGAGACAGTAGTATAGTTGTTGTAATCGTCCCAGGTATGAGACGCCAGCGTCATGCCCACTGGACTGCAATTCAATTAACTTTTATCCACAAAAGGAGAGGAGCGCTGTTGGCTTTAAAATAATATGAAGTGTTGTATTCTTTTAGCCAAAGTTGTTTTTCCTACTTGGTGGTGCACTATTTTGAGATGTTTTTCATAACACGTTTGCTGATGAGTATTACGAGTTAAGATGTGATGCAATAAGACTGTTCGAACATCCTGGTTGAGCGTGGTTTTCTGATACGTTTCTGGTAGAACCTTCACAAAGCAGTCGACCAATGGAGATAGGTTTCACCTTTGGCCCGGTACTGCAATTTATTTAAAACTGCCTGTTCCTATCCGGCGTTGCCCGGGTTAAGGATTGGGGTTCACAAAGTTTATATTGTTTCGCAAAGTCTCTAATAAAAACAATGTTTTTATTTAATCTAAGTTGGGATGGATGGGATGTCCAGGGGGAAATGTGGCCTATGAATCAGATCAGATCTGTCAACAGTGTATATTTGAATACAGAATATTCCCTGGTAGGTATATACCAAGAAAAAGGGGAGGGAAAAATGTGGGCATTGTTTTCTGTTGGGTCCTTTAGAATAAGAATGCAAAATTTGTCTCAAATCTGTCGAACGGTATGGATTTATATGGAGAATATACCGTAGGAAAGGGGTAGAGTAAAGGGAAGAAGAAAATTTGGCCAATATTTTCCATCGAATCCTAATTTTATAATCCTTTATTTTTTTTTTCTCTTCAACAGGCCAATGGGCCTATTTACAAAAACGAAGCAGATTACAAAACACCCAGGCTTGGGTTAATACTCGTAACATAAATCTTAAACAAACCAATTTACAAGTTTTTAGATAATAAAAGTATGTTATTTTCCTTCATGTTTGCTGCTTTTGAAATAATATTTTTTTTATCAATTGTTAGAAATATAGAGTAAATTGGATGGTTTAAGATAATAAAATGAAAATCGAAATTTTTGCAAATTGAAAAGTTTACGAAGAGACTGTCGATATGGCACATTTAGATTTAAAAATAACTAACAAAAAATGTTAAGGATATCTTGGACTGACATGACTAGTAATATTGAAGTTTTACGTAGAGCAAATACAAACAGACAGTTACTCAACACAGTAAAATTTCATACTTTGGTCATATAATGAGAGGCGAAAAGTACTCCATTCTTCAGTTCGTCATGAAGGGGAAGATTGAGTCGCAGAGGAGTCGGATGGAGGCAGCATTCCTGGCTTGGAAACATCCGAGAGTGGACCGGGATAGGAAGCGTGGGACAGCTGTTCTGCACTGCTCTGGACAGGGAAAGTTTCTCCCAGATAATCGGGGGGACCCGACAGGGCACATGACGAAGAAGAACAATAAATTATTAAATTTCAATGTCTTATAAAAATAAGAATTTTGGATATTTTCAAAATTCTTATTTTTAGCCAGAGAAAGTTATCGATACTCGAATCACCGAGATGGCTTCTCAGTTACGACCAATATAAGTTGCAGGAGAAAATACTCGGGTTCTGTGGGTTGTCAGGATTTTTTTCCATACAGAGACCTACACAACAATAGCAATTCAATTCAAACATTCCATAAAAGTCATATAAAAATGAGGAATGGTTGTCAAGCATTTTTTTTCCATATAGGAACCTCGAATAGCAATTCAATTTAAACATTGCATAAAAATCATATAAAAATTCAGCCAAATCTACATTTATTTAAAATAACCACTTATTTATAAGAATTCAAAACTGTATACGCGAACATAACTAATGAATCGACCGACCAATGATTTGACTCACGCCTGTGTGTGGTGAAACAGAGCACGGCCGGACCGGCACACAGCGCGCCAGCACATTTGGTAATTCTGGGACGCACGGGCTGCTTTTCTATTTTAAATATTTTTTGTGTCGATCCCGAAAATCCCGGGATTGGCATTTTTCAATCCCGGAATTGCGGGACAAGAAAAATGTACGGGATCTAGGCTCGTATTAATTGGTGCTTTTTCTCACCCGAACTTTGTAGATAAGTTCCGAGGTGCATGTTCTGTGTGCATGTATGGCTCTCTACTAACAGCCTACTCCCAGCATATTGTCTTCGACACTCGACGGCTAAGAACAGCAAAACTATCATTTATATGTAGGACGTATCTACAGCAAGAAGAGCTGGATATATTTGCGGTTTCACGGCAATAATTACCTACGAATTCAATTTTTCTATAAATTTTATAAAATATGTTTACAGATTTTATACTTAAAAACGAGATTCTATCATAATAGCAATAAAATTTATCGGGTAATTTATTTTTTAATCACACTACCGCGCACATCACAACCTGGAGTCACCTATGAATGCACACAAATTAATTGAAAACATACATCACTTCTTCCAATTCATTTAAATATAGCGTTATCAAAATTAAACACGACTAGCAGTAGGAAAAATACTTGCAGCTTGGCTTAGGGGGCGCCTGCGAGGCTAATTCCCCAATTCGCTCTTTTTTGATACTGGCACTTGAGTCTACCCATTTCATTATTGAAGCCTTTATATTACGTATAGATAATGGCTCCGATAAGCAAACATGCACCAGGGGTCGATTTTAATTAATTTAAGTGCTTTGACGCCCTGCGGAATTTTCTTTGTCTGAAGCACATAAAAGAACATTTCATTAATAAATTACTTAACAAACATAAGAATATCGGTACTGACACTAATGACGGACAGGCTGTTGCTCATAGCAAAGTGAGCGGTGTCTCCATGTCGTGGCGACGGTGATGCCGTGGGTACAATTATTTACGAAGTTAGCTAAAAGTCTCATTGTCTAAAATGTTAAAATATCCTTCAAAATTTCTCCCTAAACTATTTGCAAAAATATCGAAATCGCAAACGGCCCTGCAGGCCATGGGACCCGTCCTCTTCCTGCTGCGCTGGTCAGCCGTCGTTCCTTTTCGATTTAAGCTGAAAGATAACAAAAGCGAGACGGTGCTCAGCATCCCGTGTTTCCTATTATTTATCGTGGTTAACATCTCGTACGTCGCGTGCTATGCTGACGTAGTTATTCGAAATCTGTCCAACTTCGACAACAAACGTCAGTCGCCGCTTCTCGTATTCGGAGAAAGGTTACAAATCCACTTGGGTTTCGTGTCGATGGTGTTCCTACTTATTGACACATTTCTAGACAAAGACGACTTGGCGAAGATATTTGAGCTGCTTCGTAACGTTGATGTGATTTTTGTGTCGCTGGGACGCAGGGGACACTACCCCGCGTTGAGATGTAGGCTTCTCGGCTATATATTTCTGGTTCTGTTCATCCACAATGGGCTAACATACTTGGATGCTCGCCTGAGGAAAACTGTTTTGTTGAACTCTATCGCTGGTGCCATCTATACCCCGACGCAAAAAATTACTCTGACAATAACTCTGTACTCCGTATTCATCTACACCATCTCTCTGCATCTGGGTATACTCAATCGTGAATTATCGAAGTTGTCTCTGATCCGGGATTCCTTCTCGCGCAATACGAACGATGCGATTGTCGAAACAATCTTTCGGTCGTCGAGAAATGAATTGTTAAAGAAGAGAATTGCCTCACTTTGGAGGGTGCACAGGACGATATGCGGCTGCTGCGATCTGATAAACCACTACTTCTGCAGGATTATCCTCGTGATAATCGCGCTTTCGTTTTTGGGTCTGGTCTTTAATTCGTTTTTTCTGCTGACTTTCTTGTCCGGGCAGTTCAGCGGAAATGGGGAAGATTTTAGTTTTCTGATTTTCTCAGCCTCCAGATGCTTTATTTACTGTTTCAACTTGTTCGTTATCATAAACGCCTGTAATTCCTGCCAACAGTTGGTAAGTTAACTCAAATAGGGTTCTGTTTATTTAATTCAAAAATATCCCTCACGTGCTTCATTTCTCACATATTTTTTCTTTTTTTTTCCTATTCAAAACCTTCAAATTGAAATATGAATTAATTTTTAGCAGACATTGCACGAATAAATGTAACAGCAACATTAATCTTCCGCAATACAAATGGGAACACTGAAAAACTTGGGATATTTCTTGAGACTAGTGGTACGAGGCAGAGTAGAGGGAACCCTCCCAGCAGAAGATCACGCATTAGATGGCGATGTGGCAAAGAATGAAGAAATTGTGGAACTAAACGATACTTTGTTTTAATGAGTAACATGACTCTGCCCCACAGTCTGCGACACATTGTTGGTATATTTTAGCTTAAATTTTATGTTGCAGTCAAAAAAAACGACGTACCTCGTTAACGATATGATGATCACTGAGACAGACAAAAACATCTCAGTTAAGGTAGCCATGATTTTTATTAAATCAACACCCCCAACGTAAAGTATCGTATCTTCAAATTGTCAATTGAAAACCTATTTAATCTAAGTTTGCCGTAAATATTAAGTGTTGTATGAATTTTCGTATAATGTATAATATAAATTTCAAAATTCTTTACAGTTCTTGCAAAAGTTCTAGATTGCCAACATACGACATTATACTATGGCCAAAAATTGATGTTGAATTTATATGAATCATGTATCTGTTAATTGAGGAATAATTAGATACACTAAAATGACGTTTTTTGGTTCTGGTTAATCTAGCTGTTATTACATACAATTGCGCATGCTAGTTATATGTCAAATACTGGACGGAATATGGAAATATTTACGTTTTTTCTTTACACTGTTTATCTCTTTAAAAAGCTACTTGTTGTTTGAACAACGATTTATTCCAGTTTGAATCAAGTCGCAGACTTTATATTATAGAAATGCGTGCATTACATACCTACATTGCTCATTATATATTGGTTAACCGTCATATTCATGTCTTTCAGGCAAGAACGTCGCATTCAGAATGTCGTTTTCGGACATCGCTTATCTATATTTTATTTTATAATTTCCCGAGCATTAATAATGTGAGGACTTAGCCTAAAGAACAATGTCAATATATGAAAGTTGTCCCCAAAAATCAAAAATGCAACATTAGTGAATCGTCTTTGTGCGACATTCCTTTATTGTTTTACAAATAAATTGTATTTGATACATATTTCTTTAAATTTAGTGCTAGAATATCCTTTTAAAATGTAATTTGAGAAATACAAAAAAAAAATTTGGACCTTGCCATTGGTATCTATCATTGGCGACAGCCGATTGTAGATACAAATGACCGCGCAGCGGTCACTACCAGTCGCGAAGAAGATATAATAGCCGACCACACTATCAAGCAGCAAGCAAGTAGCATTGGCCACGTAGCGGCCTAGACAGCTAGTTTAAATTAATGTAACAATAATATGAACATACATTGTACGAATTTTTATAGTTCCGCTATTTATAATTGTTTTTTCAAAAATGCAGCACTGTGCACAGTAACTTCATTCTTCGAAATAAATAAAAAATCGGATGTGCTCTATTTGTAGTTTGCCTTACTCGTCTGGGTTCCATTTTCCAGGTGGATTTCCATTTTCATAAAATACAAGATTCGTTGAACACAAGATTTACGTGCATGACCGCAAGGGATATCTTTGGTTAGGGGTCGCTCCGTTGTCCGCGCTTCTCCCCGCGTGCACAATGCTTAAGGGGCCATTCAACTAGATTTTCGGTAATTTTTAACCCCCCCCTCTCCCTTGTCAGCAAAAGTAGGCAAAGCTCTTACTCCCCCCTCCTATGCTTACGTAATCATTGGTATACAATTTTTATTTGGTATTTATGTGTTTAAATCAGAATCTTCTAAATTTTGGTGAAAAATCAGAAAAAGTTAATAAATATTGATGACGTAATCACCATTCAGACCTCCCCGTCCCCCATGTCATCAAAAATAAGCAAAGCTAATATGACCCCACCCCCCTTTGATGCTTACGTACCTAATACTTAAATGGCCCCTAAGGTCCATAAGACAACGTATGCTTAGAAATGATCCTTTTTAAAGACAACGAACATTGCTGCTTTAACTCTTAAAAGACTGAGTTAAAAAATACCTTCGGAAATGGTGGTGTAACACAGTGTTACATGATTAAAAATACATAGATTTAAATATGTGGTAAAAAATATATATTTTCAATACAGATAAGACTTTTTAAAGGTTCCTTCATATAATTATGTAAGGTAAACATACATATTTTCATTACTTTAGTAAATTATCATAAAATCAGGGCATATAGAATTTGCATACGAGAGTAATGAATAAATATTATTTAATTAAAAAATCCGTAAATTTGTAACAGTTTAATTTAGTCATTTTGGTGTGAAAATGTCTTTTCGATTATTACAAAAAATGTGACGTTTTAGTTTTCGTAAATACGGTAGATCTTTCATATTTTCTATGACATGTAGACCCTAGTTACACCACCGACACACAGGAGTTAAAACCATCAATAGCAAACAGCATTCAAAAATAAATTTAGCGCCACTTAAAACATGTATCGAATACGACACTTTACGGTGTAGGTGTCAATATATGAACGATCTTATTTGTGTATCTTAGTGTAGCAATGATAGTATCGTCATGTTGCAGTTCCACCAGTTGTCCACCTACCTGCTCCACGCGCAGCCCCGGTTCTCAGCGGCCGGCCTGTTCACCGTCGACAATACCACCTTCTTCACTGTGAGTCTCATTTTAATTTACGAAAAAGTAATTATAATGTAATAAATAAATAAATGTAGAGTTAGAAGAGAATAAATAAATGAAGAGTTAGAAGATTTAGAAACTCCAGAGAAAAGAAGTCCGATAACGTTTTTACGTATGTATATTAACTTTCAAACCCTCCTAACAATAACACAGATCTTCTTAGAATATTATGGTGGTTTTGTTTCGTTGTGCGTTCCCCAGCTCACGACTGCGTGGAATGTACAATGACTAATGTTGACGTACGATCGAATGCTTCACTCTCGAGTAGGTATCTCATGGTCTCACCCTTGTGTCGGCTTTCGGTGGATTCACCTTGAATGACAGAGAGAATGGCGTCACCTTGTCTATCTCCATGGCACTCGTCCTCGGTAGGTAGTCTTATGCTTCTCGAAGGTTCCGTCGCTTCCATCAGAATGCTCCTTCAGAATGCGAATTCATCAGAATGCGGCTACTGATTCCGAGATGTCGCTGGTGTCCGCTTTCAGTTTGATGAATCCGCCACAATATTTATATTAGTTTGCATCAAAAAATGATCTTCCCACAGGTTCAAATGAATGAAGGACGAATGGGAATATTTATATCAGTTGACACGGAGTATCAGCAAGTTGAGGCACCCCGAGATAGGCCGAGAGGGAGTATGTACACGATACCCTCGTCTCGTCTCGCCCGCTCTCGCCTCGCCTTGCTACCTCGCGGCCGCGTGCAGTATTTTACGCCCTTTGAGTTTTGCCTCGCTTGGTCTCGCGAGGTAGAGCGAAAGTCGCATGTACACAATCGCTTCTTTAGTTACCCGCCAGCTTGTGTTTGAGTAAGGTTGTTTTGAAAATATTACGTACAAAGCCTAATTATTACTATCTTCGGCTCTAGAAATAAAATAATGTAATCATAATTTCTTCAAAAATAGCAAAATAATAATATATTCATACCTTGTTTTATTGCGATTCATGGTAACCATCCACCATTTGCGTTTTATCCACAGTCTAGCAGGGTTTTGTATGTTGTTTACACTATTAGCTACTATAATTTTTGGTATATATACAAAATTGTAGTAGCTAATAGCATAAACACAAAAAACACCAGTACTCCCTATGTTCAAAATATATATTATGGTGAGTTGCTCTGAAGTGATGAGATATACATGGCTAGATATATGCATGGATCGTTGCAAAGTTAGTCACTGTATTTTGAATTCTACCAGATGCTATGTTACAAATGTTGTATTCAATGAAATTAATTTGAATTTAAAGCGTTTAAATGGATAAAAAGCGATTGCTTACGAAAACTTACTTTTTTTCAGATTGGCGGAGCTTTAACTACGTACATGATCATCCTGGTGCAATTCTCCCTTGCATAGACATTTAATATTAATAAATAATCTTTCATGTAAGAAGTTTATCTGAAATAATTATAAACATCCACAAAAAGGGGGTAAAAATGTAACCGAATTCCTTTTGGTACGAGAAAATACTCGATATCTCCGTTATATAACATTACAAAGAATTTGGTACTCTTCAGCCTGTGGTAGACCTTTTTAACAATATAATGCTTTACTTAACTTGCCATTGCTTTCTACTTTATATATTTTTTAATTATACTGTGCTTTCTTTATGCTTCTGCTTTTGGTATACATTCCGCACAGAACAAGCAAACAGAGGGCGGTCCGCCGATTCCGCTTCCGAAGCCCTCAGGACGTCTCACACAGTGCGGGCGCACCGTGCCGACATCCGGAGAAAAAGCGCTCGCAGTTCAAGCGCTCGTATATCGAAGCACCAAATACCTCACTGCACTCAACCAAGGGGGAGCGCCGGAGGATTCGCTTCGACCAAAGCACTCGCAAACCGAGCGCTCGTACACCGACTACCTCACTGTGCTCGACCAGACACTGCACAAAGGCCAAATCGCAAAAAACCGTTGACAATCAGGAGCACAGTGAATGGTACCCACCGCTTACCCAGGACCGTTCTAAGAGCAAAAGCTTCCATATCGGTCCTACTCAATCGTCTCCAGGTTGACATTTTTTTCAACTAACAAGCAGGACCGTGCTGCTCCGCACCGGTCGTATAACCGTTGCGAAGTGGCACGGCCGCTCGAACAAAACCATTCACTCTCTCAAGATATGTCTTTATTAAAAAAAAAATCAAAATACATAATTTCATTACATAAACACATTAAATAAATCAGGAGCACAGGAGAATTCGCCTTGAAAAAGGCGACGGTGACAAAAATATGCCGCGGAAAAATCCCTAGCCAGTCCAAAAATCCAGCGCAGCAAGCAGAAGATTCTCCAAGTCCAGAAGAAGGAAGTCAGGGGGAAGAAATAAAACACAGGAGAAGTGGTCCAGCGGTGTGGTAGACACAGAGTGAGGCCCCGGTCCGCCAGTGGCAATATTTATACCCCCGGGCAAATCAGGGCGGCCGGCCTATTACAAGCGGCGATCTTTCCCCGATACATTTCGGCACGGAAAATACCTACCAATTGTGCTATCAATATTACATTGCAAAATTAATTTAAATTTATACGCGCCTCCTCCGGAGGTCTTAATTATGTCATTACATAGTGCTGTATCCCACAAACAGCCTGACAGTCGGCAAAAAATCAATTTTATACTTAAGTCAAAAAATGTTTCCATGCATATGTTCGTATATTATCCAGATAGGTATTTACTCAATAATTATGAAACAAAAATATTTATCAAGATCGGACACCTCTAGCGGCAGTTATATACTTTTTAGTGATTTTATCAATTTTAGTATGGCCCGACCGCGACCGTCTGGCGCCGAGGTGGGTGAAGTCACACCGCGCACCTGCCATTCACGTAGAGCGCGTGGTCAAGGGCCCTTTTCAGGGCTGTCAAACTGGCTTTTCTCAAGCCTTACAGATGCTGTTCGTAAAGAGTTTTTTCAATCTCATTACCCACCATATCTGTAGCCACAGTGATATCTACCCTTCATGTATCGCGAAACATGCCACTGCAGAATTTGAATAATTCTATCTGCCTGACGGTAGTAACAGGTCTTTCGTCCTGTCCGTAACACTATAGGTATACTGGCTTTTTACTTTATACTATATTTATTCTTTAGTATTGTGCTATTGCTATGTATTTCCACATTATATTCATTCATTTAATGTAAACTTTACCTTATTATTTGTAAAAGCCCTGATTAATAAATATATAAAAAATATTATCGCAGTAGAAGAATATGGGGTATTCAGTTTTGAAGTGAACCAAGTATTTACATGTACGCATAATATTTTTTAGCGAGTGTAAAACTAGCTTTATGATTATATAACTGTACTTAAATAGAAATGCTCAATATTATTTGTAAATTTATAATTGTTTTAATTTGCATGAAATTTTTACGTTTCTCAGTTATTTTTATTCATATAAAGAGATGACTTTTAATAATGTATAGTATATTTACTCCCGCACTTACTACATTGCAATTTTTGCAAGAACGCAATTTGTGTTCTGCATAAATAGCAAACTAATATCTTGCCCTAGTTATAAGGTAAATTCAGAATGTGAAGCTTGATTCGCATATTCTGCTTTTTTTTATTTTTGCATAACAATATTTATATATTACACCGTTATAACAGAAATATAAACATTTCCTAAACTATTGCACACTCGTATATTAATCATTTTAAAAATCGAATATGTAATTAAGGTATCGCGATTTGAGAAACGCTCCACGAAGCGAAGCGGAGTGGTGATATCACGCCGATCGCGTGAAAACAGCATGCGCGACCCGTAGTCTAATATTGCCAATGTTAGATGAATGATGGACCTCGACATTAATTTAGAATGATTTATAAATCCTCAAAATCCCATAACTATAGGAATTCTTCAATTTTTATGCATTTAATAATAATTTAGATGTCTTCATTAAAAAAATACATTTTTAAAGGAAATATTTTTGGGGTCATTTCGTACCCCTCTTTGGAGTGTGATTTTTTTGGACTTCGTGTAGGAAAGGTAAAAAAAATTAAGATCGTTTTTTCTTTTGAAAGAAGGCTACTTTTCTGCGCTAAAGCGGTTTGAACTTCATGTTCACCTACCCTATTGACCATGTTTCGCTTTCGCATAGCAACACGATAGGGGGACTCGACCCGTGACACACGTCACCCTGTAAATTCTATCGGAGGCGGTCCAAATTGTTGGTTCCGAATAATTTGGAGGAGAAATAATTTGAAGGAAGTGATGGCCATAAAAAGATGACACCTTTGTCAACCTAAGATACATATCGGACATGGAGATACAATCTTTTCATCGATATAATTGGTTCAAACAGAAAAAGGAAGAATATAATTTTCAACTAGTGAAATATTATTTAATAAAGTGTTCGACACGTTCGGGCACGGTAAACGAAGAAATTTTCTCTCTGAATTTTTAACATTATCCTATTTAGATTCCCAAGTGCCCCGTCTAGTTTCCAAAAATGTTTCCAAACTCGTCAAAACGTTTTGATGAATTGATATCGAAAATATTCGCCTCAGAAACGGTCTTGGAAGCCATGGGCCCGGTCCTGTTCATGTCCCGCCTGGCGTCGGTTAATCCGTTTAAATTCCAACTGAAAAATAACAAGTGCAAAACGGTTTTCAGCGTTCCGCATCTTGTATACTTAGTGATGTACAAAGCTGCATATCTCATTAATTACCTGGTGGTGGTAATATGTAATTATTCAAATTTTGATAAAAAACATCATTCGCCGCTCGTTATATTTGGTGAAAGATTACAAATTCATACTGGCTTCGTCATTATGGCGTGTCTGTTTGCAGACTCATTACTGGATAAGGATAAATTGGCGAAGGCGTTTCAGGGACTAGTCGACCTAGACGCGATGTTTAAATCTCTGGGCCGCGAAGGGCGCCACTCCGCGTTGAAGTTCAGGCTTTCGGTCTACACCGCACTTCTTCAAATCATTCACACCGGATTATATTTTCAGGATGCTTGGATGAAGATGTCATTCGAGGGGGTGCGCTGGATGAATCTCGCTGCGGTGGTATACTCGGTGGGCTACCAAGTTATGAACACCGTCTGCTTGTACTCCGCCTTCCTTCACATCGTTTCTCTGCACTTGAAACAGCTGAACGAGGAGTTGGCGAAGCTGGCTGTCGTCGGAGATCCTGTAATCTACATTTCCGATTTTAGAAACAGACACAAGCGGCCGAACAAATGTTGTCAGTCTTCGAGAAACGCAATCGTGATGGAGAGAATAATTTTGCTTTGGCGGGCGTACATCAGAATCTGCGATTGTTGCGATTTGCTGAGCCGCTACTTCTCCAAGTCGATCCTCGTGATCATCGCGCTGTCGTTTTTGGGAAATACTTCCAATTCATTTTTACTTTTGCATTCCATACCCGGCATGACCAGAACGACGGCGAAATTCTTCAGTATCTTCATATTCTCGGGCACCAGATGCTTCGTGCACTGTTCTACTTTGTGCATCATCATACACGCGTGCAACTTATGCGAACAGCTGGTAAGTCAAATTTTCGATAGTATTTAAGAAACAGAATTTCTTTAAACCGATAATTATTGATACTTAATCCTCCTAATTCTCAGGATAGTAAGATTGTCATATAGTTGACGTTTTTTATACTGGCACAAAATAGATGGGACGTACTAACATAAATATGTACATGCAATGTTTATTTTAATTAATGTCACCTATTACATGCCAGTTAAAATTAATGTTGCAGTCAAAAAAGACGATGTATCTCATCAACGATATGCTGGTCACCGAGAGAGACATAAATATTTCATTGAAGGTAACTTGTTTTTGCTTAATATTGGATAACTTTTTGGTCTCTCTTGGTGTGGTGATAGATGATAATATAGTGATGTTGCAGCTCCACCAGCTGTCCACCTACCTGTTGCACGTGAAGCCCCGGTTCTCAGCGGCCGGCATGTTCACCATCAACAATACCCTCTTCTTCACGGTGAGTTTCTAGTCAGTCACTTCTTAGATTAAGCTTACGCGAGCGCTATTATATGTGGCGTCTGGCTGCAAAACCGCCACGTTGCATATATATGAAATGTTCAGTAATCAAAAAAAACGTTTTAAGTATTTCCCTTACACATTTTCCTGTTTTTTATTATTTTACTTGATACATATTAAGGATGTGTTAAAATCTGCATACAATTTTAAAGATTTTCTTTGTTGTTTCCGCAATATAAAGATATATTGATTGCAAAGTGGCGGTTTTGCTACCCACCGCCGGTCGATTTTGTCGATAGAGTCGATTTTGCTACCGAACGATCGCGAGAGGCGCGCTCGCGGACGATCACGTGGCGACTTGCCGACTTAACTCATTGCGAACAATACTGCGATTGAAAATTAAACAATGAAATATATTATTTTATAAATATTTTATTTGTGATTAACAATAGATGCAAAAATATTTTAAGAATTAAAATTTAGTGCATGTTTTGAGTAAGGAATATGGATTAAATATATTTTAGAAAATATGTAAATAATGAACCAACAATCATGGAAACAAAAATATTTTTAGATTTAACAATAATTCCGTATCACTTCTCGAGACCTTTACTACGACACCAAATTTAACAATAGATATAATATGTTTTTAAATAGGCAATTATTTCATCGGCGATTAACGGAGTTTATAAATATATTGTAATGATTAAAAATTGATCTTCGAGTACAAAAATTTAATAACTTTGGCACATAGTTTTAATTATTTTAAAAACTAAAAACAATAATCTTAAGAATTAAATAAGAGTATGGAAATAAAAATATATAATATATGAGTATACCTATATGCCTATATAGGCTGTCTTATAGTAAGTAGTAAAAATTTTACAAGTGGGTTTCTGTCTTAATAAAGAGTCGAAAATGCTCAAGCAACCATGACCTAATATCAAAAGTTATGGAGATATGCAATATCAAAGTTTGCATTTTTTTTTCAATATTTCCGACTTAGTTTAGGCAAAAAGTTAAACTATCATTACAGGAACTTAAATTGATTATGAAAAATTGATACAAAAATCGAAAATACAATTTTTTACGAGGTGTACATCTTATATACACTATGTAACAGAGCTAGTCCACAATACCTGATAGGTAGATTTCTACTTTAATTATGATTCAAAAATTTTCAAGCAACCGTGACCTAATATCAATAGATAAGGAAATATGTGACATTAAAATGTGCATTTTTTTTTTCAATATTTCGGACTTATTTTTTTAAAACGTTGTACTTTTACTACAGTAACTTATATCAAATATAAACAAATTATTCCCTTTTACACAAGTTAAACAAAATAATAAATACCCTGCAATTCTAATTGGGAAAAATAAAATTGGAACTTTTGCAAGATTTTTATAATCTTATTTAACTTGTACTGAAACAAATTAATTTTTCGTAATTAATATAAAGAACTGTAAATATAGTTCAACTTTTTGTAGAAAATAAGTCGAAAATATTTTTTAAAAAATGCAAACTATTATTGTTAGCTCATGATTGCTTGAAAAATTTCGACTCATTATCAAGACAGGGAATTAATATCGTTTATAAAAAATTCATGCACTGCAATACAAATGAAATAAAATAATAAAAACCCTGTGAAAATTTCTATTTTCAATTTTTGCAAGTTTTTTTTCATCATTTTATTCGACTTGTATTAAAGCGAATGAATTGTTCATAATTGGTATAAGTTACTGTAACGGTAGTTCAACTTTTTCACTAATTTAGTCCCAAAAAATTACAAAAACGTTTATATAAAAATTTCATCCTTTTCATATCATAAATCTGTTTAGATCTTATTAGATTCTCTTATTTTATTATTATCCCAGAGTGTAAAGTCTCGTACTTCTAGCTACGAGACACCTTGATAATATTAGGTAACATTTGCCGGGCAACGGCTAGTACAGACGATAGCCAATTGCAGATGCCAATGGCCGCGCAGCAGCCACTTGCGGCCTCGCGGTCGCCAGTATAACCGTTTGCAGGGCCTAGCAGCAAGCAATCGGTGAATAAATTTAAAAATTATTTAAATTTATTCACTTCAATACAAATCAAATAAAATGATGAAATATTTACAGAAACTGAAACTGAAGGCGATAATGATAATGATGATGATGAAGATTTTATGCTGATGGTGTATGTTATGTTAGATACAATAAATACTTATTTTTGTAAGTTAACTTTATTTTACATATAATAAAATAAATTTATAGTAAATCCAATCGCACGGTCTTTAAAGTGTCAACAAAAATATTCAAAAATGTGCACAAAGCGGACTTTTTAATGTGATAATTCTTTCCTATTTCGCTTTTGAAAGTTACATTTATATCCATCCTTGTTTACTTCATGCTTTAGTACACTGTCTTTTGGTAATAAAATATGTCTACTTCTAGTTTTTATGTAAATATTTAAGGTAATCAAAACACGCGTAATCTGCGACGGACGACGTTTCTCCATATTAAATCTCGTAGCGGGGCTCCATTCTGATTGGTCCGAGTGAATAGTGTCGGTTCTGCATCCCACTTTGCGGCAACGTGGCGGTTTTGCTACTCACCGTTATATTTAAGGACGATTTTGAAGGGCATGGAAGTATATTTTCTTATATTGGAAACTTGCAGAATGTGCAGAATAGGATACAGATCATTAATCAATCAAAACATGAAAAATGGTTTTGTATGGATAGTGGCGGTTTTGCATCCAGACGCCACATATGGAATAAAAGTTTCTGGAATATCTCTCGTTTCCTGTATATAGTCTCCCTGAGAAGACCTAGACCAACGTTTGTCACGTGCCATTGTCAAGGGTGTCAAAAAGGTCAAAAAAAAAAGTGTCAAAAAGGCCTCTTATTTTTTATTTTGATAAATAATAAAGATGCAAGTACACAATTTTGAAAAAATATATGTTTTAAGGATGATTTTTAAGAAGTATGATAAAATGTTATTCAATTTTATTAGTCGTATTATTGTTGATTATACATTTTAAACCAATATGTTAATATCAATTATCATCACAATCACACCAAAAAATTAAATGTTACTTCTACCGCGCGTACGTGAGCACACGTTCCACCATTTGTATTTATTGTATCTTTTTTTTTGTATTTTTTTTTGTAATTTTTTGCTACATTTGAGATAATTTTGATAGGGCGATATTTAGTAATGCCCTCAGAGTTACCAGATTTAAATATTGATATTTTGGAAGGAAAGGTTCCAGTTTGAAAACGTTCATTTATTATAATATACATTAACTGTATTGATATTTATTTTTTAAACATTTTTAATAGGTACATAAACGGTTAAAAAATCAAATCTTGGAGCCGATACCCCTTTCATGTCGTCAATTATTTTTTGATTTCATCCTCTGCAGTGTTTTGAAAGATATCAATTTTGCTTGTAGCTTCCATGTTAGAATTTAAATAGCCGTTGTATCGTTTACCGGTATGTGATGAGCTAAATTTTCTCCTACTTTTATAAAATAGTTGTTAAATATTTTAGCGGCTTTCGAAGAGTATTCCTTGCAACGTATCTTTAAGTTCTGATAAAGTATTTCATGTATTTCATTTTTATTATCACAGTTTATTTTTATACACCTTGAAGTGTCTAGGTAGATTTGTATTATTTGGTTGCTTAGTAGTTAGTTAATACATGGTTTAAATTTGGAAAGATTTCTTTTAGTTATATTATTTGTTGACGAATATTTTACGAGTTGAGATTATTTTCGTTCAAATATTATGGAACGCTCATCGACATCATTGCATTGATATAAGTCAACCCATTTTTCATCAGTAAGTTTGTTTATTAATGTGTCCAAATGTAATTTTTTTAAGTAGTCTTATACATTTTATATGCTTCAGTATGTAAAGGATCTGTCATATTTGTATGAATAATTGCAGATGTTATATTTTGAAAATCAGGAATATTTGTGTATACTTGATCTATACACTATACATGAGGGTCGTTGAATTCGCACGTTTCTTTTGAAAGAGTTTATAAAACATAAGTAGCTGCTAACACATTCAGATAGTTATCCTTATCATAAGAGATATAATCATTTGCTATATTTAAATTAAATCTCCAAGGGTAATTTTTCCTTTTCTTCCTATGACTATTTAAAATATAATAAATATAAAATATGAAAATATTCATCTATGAAGCGTGATAACATTGATGCATGTGAACGATAAATAGTAATAATTTTATAGAATTCTTCTTTATGTTTAATATATTAACATCGGTGACATTGTTTATTTATTTTACTTTAATTGCACTGTATCTGTTTTACGGAATATTGCAACATCGCTGTTCTTGTTTAATTTTATAATTATTATTGTCGCATAGTATGTGATAGTTTTTAGCAGATGAATGTGTTTCAGTTATGAATATGAATCTAGACTTTTTTAATGAAACTCTTTTACCACATTATTTTTAAGAAAAAAATACTTTTTTTTTGTATTTGTTGGGTACCTACTATGTAACAATTTCTTTCAGACATTTTTTCGTAAATAAGTACCAAATCGTACATAAGTTTAAACACACCAAAAAATGTCCAACAAATACTAATCGGATAGTACTACTTCTGAATAAAGAGAAGCGCAATAGAATAGATATGAAGCAAATAGTAAATCCAAAAAAAGAAATACTTCGTACTTAGTACTTATTCAGAATTCTAAATGACCAAGAAATTAATATTTTTAAAATTGTAATGCAATTAAAAATGAAGCTAAATGGCTGTAGCAAAGGTTTATTTGCCTGCTTTACTGAATAGACAACATGTATTTCGCATTGCAAAATGGATTCTACAGAAACCTTGAGAGCAAAACACCAACTGACTGTCTGTTAGTTTGTTCATATTGTTTGTGTTTCAGATCGGCGGAGCGATCACCACCTACATGATCGTGGCTGTGCAGTTGTCCTTTTCAGTGCCAGACCCCAAATAACCAAGGGTCAAATTATTCGTGTGGTGCAAATCCACCAATTGAAAGGGATCAAGCCAGTGGCGGGTTGCGCAAGTCGCAATAGCGAGGAGCTTCACTTTCCAGAGAGTTTCAGAATTGAATAAAATAAATAGAAACGAAAAGAAGAGGAGATACTTTTAAAAATAAGGCCTAGAAACACAGTTTTTACTATTAAAATATATGCAGATTCGTTTCGAGAGCTAGAGAGCTCTGGCTCCAGATTTATTGTTGACAGTGTAACCCACAAGATCATCTATAAATCTGCTTGCTGTTCGTAAGTTGCCTTGTATTGTGGTACAGTTTTGAGAATTCCTTGTCTCGAGAGTCAAGCTGAGCTCGGCTGATCCCGGGCGTATTGTGAATGTGAAAAATATGTACCCATACAATAGTAGTAATAAAAGTAATTATGGAGCTCGATCCTTTCACTAGGTTAATATTCTTATATTGTTAATATACTTAATAAATAAATAACGCTTCTTTTTTATTTATCAAATATACTACTAATTCCTAGTGACAACAACGATCCCGACAGTTTTAGTTTGTTCTACAAATATGAATGCAAGCATACTGAGGACAAGGGGGGCATCAGACAGGATACCACGGTCTCTGGTGGTCTGGATACATTATTTGTGCACACGGAATATAACGCCAAAAATGCCAAGCAGCAATGCAATGAAGATATGACTAATTTATTGGTCGCGATCCCCCTTGATTGACTACGTGATGATTAATGTCAAAAAGTCAATTTAATTTTGTGTGTGATTTTGAATTAAAAAAAATGAATGTGAAGACAATGAAATTATAAAGACTGCATTACTTATATGTTCGTCCCAAGTTATTTCATAGATTAGGTTGTGCCATGTGAGCGACAGACTTTCATCAATTAATCAATCAATCATTAATGAAGTACCCACTTTGTTGGATCGACTTTTGTGTCGATTAATTGACAGTCGATAGAAACGCCTCGCCCGACAACTAAATTTTTAATTTAAAATTCCCTTTAATAATAATTTCAAGGTAGAACTTTTGATATGACAACTTTTGTCGTTTGTATCATCAAGAATAATTTAAGAATATGACAAATAAGATCGAATGAACTCGTCAAGGTGTTACTTTTGATACGAGTTTTTTCGTAACGTTTAAGAAAGTTTTTAGATATTTTAGTAAGTTTTTGTAGGTTTTTACATTTTAAGGAACATTTAAGTAAAACTAGCAGGAAAGCAATCGGCTTCGCTGATTGCTTACTGCTAGGTCCTGCGGGCGGCTATTGTGGCCGCTTCGCGGCCAATTGTGTTTGCTGTGCAGCAAACACAATTGTTTACCTATGCCTACGTCAGCCGCTTCGCGGCCAATTGTTGCTATTGTTTGCTGTGCAGCAAACACAGTTTAGATATAATTAAGACAGAGTATTTATTCAAAATTTATAACCGATTAATAAGTCAGAGCGGAATAAACCATAGTTCGATAGGTAGGTACCTACTCTCTTCTCTTCTCGCAGTGTTGATTACTTTTATACAAAATTATAAAAAATTAATCTTCGTTTAATTTTTACATAAACAAATTTGAATGTTCAAAACCAAAAATGTAATTAAAATTTCAACAAAAAAAATATTCTCGACCGTAAAAAAAAAATTCGATCCTGCCAGGATTCGAACCTGGCATCTTCTGATCCGCAGTCAGATGTGTTATTCATTGCGCCACCGGACGCGATAAACAAAGCGGCAAAATTATTGTATACAAATAGAAATCATCATCCAAATGCAGAAACGTACGACATTGCTTGGAGTAATTATAATATAGATTTTAGTAACTTTTTTTAAATTTAGTAACATTTTAGTACGGTTTTAGATTTTCCGAATATTTTTTCATATTAAAGATTTTAGGAATCCACGGTGACCTGCTAAGGTGGCTTATTATTATATAATATGCAAAAAACAAATTACATGTGGTTGAATCCTTTAAAGCGGTTTGAGCTACTTCAAATCGATGGCTCCTACGTATAATATCGTAACCCACAAATCGAAGATTTTTAGTTTTTTGTGTATTTCATATGTATTTAATTATATCTTTATTTCCAAGAAAGAAAAAAAAATATTTTGCAATAAATAACGTTTTTTTCGGACGTATTTTATCGTATCTCAAACAATCACATATTTTTATCAAGTATATTATCGTATGTAATACTTACGATAATTTTCGTTGGAAAATAACATAAGATAATTTTATCGTATGTAACACTTACGATAACATACGTTGGAAAATAACATAAGATAATTATCGTATGTAACACTTCCGATAATGTGCGTGAGAAAATAACATAAGAAAATTATGGTATGTAACACTTACGTTATTTTACGTCGCGTCTTTTCCGAAGTTAAATGTTGTAAGTCATTTATACGATATTTTACGTAGCGTCTTTTCCGAAGTATAATATCGTATGTGCATTTCTACAAAACCCTTTAATAATTTCGACTTTTTTATGATTATTTATGAAACTACAGTATAAATTGAAAAATTGAAACGAAATTTCAAAAAAATTGGACAATATTTAGATTTATACCGGACGAAAATATGTTCAAATCCTTCTCCTGTAAAATTGAATTTTGTGGGTTACGATATTATACGTAGGAGCCGTCGAAATGTTTTTAACAATTTATTCTGCGCTAACGTCCGTTTACGGCGCAAAGTTTGTATCATGGAAGGCATTGTGACAATATGAGGTTTGAAAATATCGAAAACAATTCGAAAATATCGGAAACAATTTGAATAAAGATCGATTTATGGATACATCGCACGATTGAAATTACGATAAGACGGAATAAAGATCGATTGATTTCTACAACTCACCTGGAATACACTAGACCAAAGCTAACTACATACACAGTTGACAAATCGTACTTATAGCGTTATATTAGTATTCGATCTCCAATTCTCCCGGCTTCGTCGAATCCGGAACAGATCGATCTGTCTCTTCCGCAAGGCTGATGTGAACATCAAGATATTACACGAAAAATGAATGTCAGTTCTCAGTAAAAAATACACCGGCACACTGTCACTGGTCAGATTTATAAAAGGTTTAAATCCTGGCTAGCGGTTGGCGTAGAATAGGTCGGTTGTCAGTTTCGACCAATCAAAATCATTTCGCGGCCGGCGCCCGGCGATCACGAATCATTTCGTGATCGCTGTGCCGTTTTTACTCACTTTGCTGGACGATCGCCTTAACATAAATTTTACATTCAACAAAACTGCCCTCATTTTGGCTCAAAATTGAGATAAGTCATTTTGATACTCAACGTCACATATGTATCAGTTGCAAGTGAAACTAACGCCATCTCTGAGTCGATTTGTGAAGTTCAATTTATTCGCCATCAATTGTACTGATACTGGAGCTCTCTATGGTATCGAAACTCACTTGACTATTTTCTAGAAATTTCTTCTTTTAATCTCTGCGATCTTCGTAATTTGTCGGTAGGTATAGGTGCTGAATCATGTAAAATATTTTGCCTGCTTATGCTGGATGATTCATGTATTACCGATTGAATATCTAGAGTTTTTGAAGAAAAATGATGTGTCGGTGCAAGAGTCAACTGGTTTGGTAACTCTAGATATTCAATCGGTAATACATGAATCACCAAGCACAAGTAGACAAAGTACTTTACATAATTCGGCACCTATACCTACCGATAAATTACGAAGATCGCAGAGATTAAAATTAAGATTAGGTATCATAATGGATAATAAGACAATTGAAACTGTCGGAGAATAAATATTTCTTGGACACAAGATCAAACTTTGGAAGGAAAAATAAATAGTAGGAATTTCCAGAAGAATTGGACTAGGTTGGGTAGCCTTTTGATGTCTTTAAAAATAAAAATATAATATTTCGAAGTTTTCGTGATTAACTTTGCGGATAACTATGAATAAACTAATAAGTAAATAAATATGAATAAAACACAACGTAACAACGTTGTGTTTTATTCATATTTCATACTTCACACAATGACACTTTAATTAAACAAATTAATTAAAGTGTCGTTGTTTGAAGTAAACAACGTCGTGTTTTATTCATAGTTATAATAAAAATATATTCATGATTATATTATTGATGAACTTGGCGTTTATATTGTAGAGAAACATAATGATAGATCGTTAAAAATATTTCATTCTCTTTACTATGTTATCTCTTCTTGATTAGAATTAAATAATTATAAAAAAACTCAAGTATAGATAACATAGTAAGTATAATGAAGTATTTTTAATATTTTCATGAATTTAAAAAGAAATGTGCATCCTCTCTGTGCTAACGTATGGTTTGGAAACTAATACGCTAATTACGAGGACCATACATAAACTAAGATGTTCACAGCGATTTACGGATCTATGGAGAGACAACTGCTAGGCGTAAGTCTGAGAGAGAAACAGAAATGAGATCGGATAAAAGTTGTCGATGTGGTTGATCGTATTGCCAAATTAAAATGGCAATGGCAGATAATGTTACCAGACAAACAATAGACAGATGGGCACCCAGAGTTCTACAGTGGAAACCATGGGACATACTAAAAGGAATAGGCTGGCTTCAGAAAAGGTGGGCCGATGATATTTGGCCATCGTGAATAGTAGATGGATAAGAAAAATGGATGGATAAAAAAATCCAAAGAAGAAAGGATTGGAAAACATTAAAAGAGGTCTACATCCAGCAGCGGAGAGATAGCTGAGGAAGAAGAACAAGTTGTTGTTCGAAGCTAAGTGGCTGGTACTGGAAGCGATATACTCGATCTGTAAATGTTTTTCTAGAGCTTGGTTTGGACTTCGATGCACCTTCAGTTGAAATTTTAGCAGTTTAGTGTCTTCTGGTCAACTTTCAGCCATATTTATATTGAAACTCCTACACATTTTAATCGTAAAAGGTTTAGTAGCATGAAAGCTAGCATAGGATAGACGTTAAACCTGCAACGAGAATTTGAATACCACAGGTGTGTTAAAACCATTCGTTCGGATGGTCAAGCGCGAAGTCATGGATACACCTTAATTTCAGTCTGCAACAGTTGTAACAGGTAATATCTACTATCGGGAAAAACAAGAATATGTAAGAAAGGAAAAGGAAAAATTCGAATTATACCAGAATTTTCTCCATAAAACTCTTCTTCTCAAGTTTGGCATTAGAGCCGGTTCTTATAACTTGGATTATATAAATCTTTCATTTTAACCATCGATTTATGCGTTTTCCAGCTACCAAACAAACCTTTTTTGTAAAAATCTATGGTTTTTACGAAAGATTAATGATGATGGTTTCTGGCGTTGTATACCACAGGTGTTACATTTACTTTCTAGTTCGGTCAAGCGCGAAACCTTGGATGCTCCTAGATATTCAGAGTCGGCAATAGGTACAGCAGGTGATCTCGTATCGCGCAGGACATTGCGGGAAATGAAAGACTTTCACATAACTTACAGGAAATTGTAAAATGTAGAGTTTTCCGGGATTCTCCTGGACTTTTCATAAAAAAATCTGTATGCAGTATGTGTACTTCCCTAATGTAATGCCAATAAAACGCTGAGACAGCATTTGGACAAAGAAGTTTTTTTACAAGGCTCCTTTTTTCTTTAATGTTCTTTCTTATAACATTAGGATCGCAAGTACATTGTCACTTTAACACCGTTGTAGTATCTAATTCTGCCAGGTCTTTTGAAGATGCCCTCTATTCGTGATGCCTTCAACATTCACCTAATACATTTTCTTAACCATCCTTTCCTCGCTCGTACGTTCTACACGACCAAACCATTTCAGCACTCCCTCCTTTATTTTATCTACCACACTATATCCAGCATTACACTCATTTTTTTAAATTGATTCTATCGTCCAAAGATTTTCCACACAAGCGCCTTAGTGACTGCATTTCCACCAAATTTAGTCTATTCTTTTTGCCAATTCCAGTATTCACTTCCATACATCAGAGTTGAAACTAGAACGCCATTATGTACCACTAGTTTTTCTTCCATGTAAGACTCTAATTGGCTGTAATTGCATTCAGAGCACCATTTACTTTGTTAGCCGCAGTCACTTTTCTTTCGATATTTATTTTGGCCTTAAGGAGTTCGTGCAATTTATTTATACCTATTTTATTTATAAATAGAGCTGTCACAATAATATTCTTACTATATATATACTAAGCTAAACGCTTTTACAATGAAACAGGACTAACTCGCTAGTCTCCAGAAAAGAGGCTAGAACCCCCGATCACTCGATCATTAAGCCAGGTGAGAGGAACATTCTAGTTACATTCTATGAGTTCTAATTAGGTAAATCTTAACCTCTTAACCGAGGAATTTAGTTTTGCTTATGTTAAAAATTGGCTTTTTGCAACGAGTAATTATTTCTTTAGGAGTACGTTTATGTCGTCACGCCCATAGAAATAATCGCGGTGACGAAATATGTCGTCACGGTCACGCCCATAGTATATGCTTACTAAAAAATTTCACGTGAAATGTCTGGAAAAATAAAAGCTCAGATTGATTGGTACCTTTATTAAAAATATAAAAAATCACCCAGTCTCGTTTGAAAAATAAACTAAAATAAAAAATAAATGAATACATTTATAAGTAAAATTTGAAGTAAATCACAATAAAAAAACGCGGTGAGTCCGTGCAACACGATGCCCAGATGTATTTAATATATAAATATTATAAAAATAATATTTGGATAATTTATTGTTAGTGTTGAAAACTAAACTATAGTAATATAATTATTATATACCTCACTAGTTTTTATATAAAACGGGATGAAATTTTACCGTAATTTTTACTATGTGCATATGGCACGTATCCCCGTACCCCGGCGGCGGCGGCCAGAATTCATTCGCTTCTGTGCCTTATACGACATTGAATCACTTCAAACTCATTATTTTTTCACTCTGACCCCTGCTTGCTTTTGGACTTCTGCTGATATTTTTATTTGACTAATGCTTTTGGATTTGGACTTCATCTTGGAACTTTCTTCGATATTTTGTACGATTTTGCACTATACCGGCGATCGACCTTGTGATGGATCCTCTTCTTCGCCTTTCAGCTCGATCCTACTCCTAACTGAGTTTTACGCCTTGTTAGAGGCAAACAAGCAATCTATCTACGTCGGACAAAGGCTCTACGGTTTTTAACGTAGTATTTCCAAACACCCTCGCTTTATTCAAGACCTCCCCAGTTCAAGTTGTGTAATTTTTTGTTTCGAACTATAGGGGATGAATTGGTTTTGTGGTAACCCTAACGCAAGCTAAACTTAAATTAAATACTGAGGTATGAAGTTCGTGAATGTTCATGGAAAACGCAAACAAAACTACCTAGTACGTCAAATAAACCCTACGGTGCAATTGCTAAAAATGCTATGTTCCGTGGCCCTATATTGATTACCTAACGTTCCTACGAACTGAAGCCCCTGCATCTGATCTGATCTAGCTGCGCATCCGGAATACGCAATCCTCTGCTCCCACGCCCTCTCCGCTCGATCCCCCATGGTCCTACCTGTATGGGATCGACCGCCATCCACTGGAAAGGTTAGTAACGTGCCGTTATCACATGCGCATGCACATATAGAGCACATAGATCCCCTGAAAGCCCTCGAGTCCTTCGTAGCCGCTCCTATGGATGATTCCGTCTTCGACGCTCTCGCTAGTTAATATTTTATCTTCAGCCGTTATCTCGCTGTACTTATTCCTTATGATCTTTTATATTTACTCTGTATTATTTTTATATCAATTACATTGTTACGTTTATTTACTAGCCGGCCTAAGTTCCGTTACCTGTATTTGGCTCTATACCTCATTCTAGTGGTACGTTGGATTCTAATGGATGAAGGGGGTTGTGGAAGGTGTGTGTAAATGTATGTGAACGCGGAAAATGTGTTTGCTTTGAATTCGGCTCCTCCATACCCAAAGGCTCATCGGTGACTGATCCCATCCTCCTTCTCCCGACACGAGTTCCGGATACGTTGACCTGAGCCTGGATGCGCCTTTTCATGTTGGGCCTCTTCTGTGCAAAGTACCGCACCATCCCTCGCGTCAGTGTCTGGCTTCCGGGCTCAGAGCCAGTTTGCCCCCCGAATTCCAACTCCTCCAGGTTAACTAAGTTAAACTACGGTATATATACTGAAGCTACTGTAGAGATGGTCCCGGACCACCTGTCAAGTCAAAAATATGCGAGTGGGGAGGGGGAGTTTCCTAGGCTCCCCAACCCTCGCCTGTGAGCACCTGCAGCCCATTGGCCATTCGCGACACTACAGTGACTGCAACCACCCTCCCAGGTAGTACTTATTATAATCTGATATGCATCAATACGTTCAATCCATTCCAGACGAGGGAAGACATCCGCACGGGTGTTGTGCCACCCGTGAAGAGCCCCCTCATACACTACGTACGAATAGATACATACTAATAAAATATAATATACATACATATACTTACATATACAATACATAAATAAATACTTGTAATGGTTGGTTGCCATGTGGTTTCACGAGGCCATGACCCCTCGTATTAGTAGATGGAAAGGTGGATCTGGACAGTAGGGATATGCCTAGCCCCTGGCCAGGGATGTCGGTGTATTTTCTCCAAATGGTGTACAGCTAGAATCCTGCCATCGATGATGATGGGATCTGCCTAATTTTCTCCGACTGATGTGTAACTGGAACCCTGCCATCGCTGATGGAGATGATGTTGTCACTATCGAAACGTCTCCTGATGATATATAGCTGAACCACCGCTAGTGATGATGATGATGATGATGATGATACTATCGTGACGTCTCCTGACGATATATAGCTGAAACACCGCTAATGATGATGATGATACTATCGAAACGCCTCCTGACTATATATGACTGGGACACCGCTAATGATGATGATGATGATGATAGTATTGAAACGTCTCCTGACGATATATAACGAGGACACTGCTAATGATGATGAAGTTGATGATACTATCAAAACGCCTCCTGACGATATATGGCTGAAACACCGCTAATGATGATGATGATGATACTATCGAAACGCCTCCTGACTATATATAACTGGGACACTGCTAATGATGATGATGATGATGATGCTATCGAAACGTTTCCTGGCGATATATAGCTGAAACACCGCTAATGATGATGATGATGATGATACTATCGAAACGCCTCCTGACTATATATGACTGGGACACCGCTAATGATGATGATGATGATGATGATGCTATCGAAACGTTTCCTGGCGATATATAACTGGGACACTGCTAATGATGATGATGTTGATGATACTATCGAAACGCCTCTTGACGATATATGACTGGGACACTGCTAATGATGATGATGATGATGATGCTATCGAAACGTTTCCTGGCGATATATAGCTGGAACGCGGCGATCGGTGGCGACGACGTGACATATCGAGTAGTGTGTAATCGGAACGCGGCGTTCAGTGACGGTGATGTAATTTGGCTCGTGGTATATAGATGGGACACGGCATTCGGTGATGATGACGGTGATGATGCTGATCTGACTATCCCCCCCCCCCGACGATGCACAGACGTATAAGTACGTAAATAAATAAATTGATAAATAAATAAATAAATAAATTAATAAATCAATCAATTAATAAATTAATAAGTAAATAAACAAATGAATAAATAAATAAATAAACAAATAAATAAATATATGATTAATTAATTAATCAATCAATCAATCAAATAAATAAATGAATAAATAAATATATAATTAATTAACTAATCAATCAATCAATCAATCAATTAATTAAATAAATAAATAGATGAATAAATAATTTATAAATAAATGAATAAATAAATGAATGAATGAATGAATGAATGAATAAATAAATAGATAAACAAATAAATAAATATATGATTAATTGGTTAATAAATCAATCAATCAAATAAATAAATGAATAAATAAATATATAATTAATCAATTAATCAATCAATCAATTGAATAAACAAGTAGATAAATAAATAATTTATAAATAAATTAATAAATAGATGAATGAATGAAGGAATGAATGAATAAATAAATAAATAAACAAATAAATAAATATATTATTAATTGATTAATAATTCAATCAACCATATAAATAAATGAATAAATAAATATATAATTTATTAACTAATCAATCAATCAATCAATTAAATAAATGACTAGATAAATAAATAATTTATAAATAAATGAATAAATAAGCGAATGAATGAATGAATAAATAAATAAACAAACAAATAAATATATGAATAGACAAATAAACACCTAATTAATTAATTAATTATTCAATCAATCATTCAATTAAATAAATAAATAGAAATAAATAAATAAGTTCGGCTTCGAGCACACGAGCCGCCTGATCCCTGGAAGTTCACACACATGCAGAGAAGGGTTAATTTGGCAAATTAATTCGCCCCTATTATGGTCAGTTCGGATTCGACATGCAAACACCTGTGGATAAACATCAATGTAAAGTTTACGGTACAGGGGTTAGCCTTCACTATCGGCGCTTCTTCCGCCTCTTAATCGTGCGCCACCTTTATATATCGTTGTAATCTCAAAACGGAAAGAGGATGACATGACTTACCCATCTGCCCGCCGATTATATCCATTCCAGTGCATCGTAGTTCACTTCATGTACCTCACTTTATACCTAAGGATTGCGGACACTTGCCTTGCACGCGCATACGATTCTTAGGCCCCAAATAACTATAGTTCGCGACCTAACCTTTGATCCTGCCATTACGCGTTTATAAGTTTCCGTAGCTGGGGCTTAGTATCCAGCCTCTGCAACCATACGGTGCATATACTTTAATCAAACCGAAACTAGACATTATTTTCTTTTCTTTAAATTTATATTCCTCGAGATACCGGAATTAGACTCTAGCTCGACAATTGTAAGTATTCATATATCTTAATAATACTGTAACATAGTCCTTATTTCCGTCTTACGCATCCGTACTTACTCGGGTCACCGAAACTAAATTCTAATTCTAATGATTATACTCTAATGATTATACGTACCCATAGTTTTCATAAAACCGTTACCCGTTATTTTCCGATGTTACATATTCTTATATTTATCCGAAATACCGGGATTAAGCTTTGAATCTAGGATTCCATGCATTTATAAGTTTTAACAAACCCGTGAAGCAACCACTTGTCCACTTGTTGTTGAACAATTAATTGTTTCTATAATAAAACCCCACTAGTCTACATCTTTATAAGGTCAATACATATTACTTTTAGGGTCCGCCGATTTGGGTTTTGTCCTTAATATTATTCTTAATATAAATTTATTATCATCTCGAATTCAAAATATCTACTCTCCGGCAAATACTCCCCGGATCATTTTAATATAGTTTAAAAATAACGGGATTCTGTAATTTTTACAAGCATAAACAACCCCAATCTTACCGAAACCATTTTATGTAGTGAAAGACGCGGGATTTATATTCTTCATAAAATGTAAAATGAACCCGGTCTATGTGAAACATCCTTATTTAGTTTCAGGACAACGAGGTTTACGCGTTCCGCGAGGAATATGATATAACCCGATCTAAACGAAGGTAATTTTATATAATTTTAGGACAGCGGAACTTACAAATTTCATAAAGTATAACGTGAAACCAATCTAGGCAGAGGCACTACGTATATTTTAAACAGAGTAAGAATTTAAATTTTACCCTCAAGTCTATTAGACTTGAGGGTATTCACCGCAAGAATGTTCTGGGCATAGTAAACAAAATAGCGATCAAAACTGTAGTGTTTCTATGTTCATACGTTTTAGCTCAAAACGAATTTCATAAGTTTCACATTTATGATACAAGACGCGAATTCTAAACGAAACACTTTAACATTGTTTAAAAACGGGATCCTATATTTATATATGCTTAAAATAATTTCGAGTCGGCGAAACATCTCATATAGCTCAGAGCGAAATTTATACGTTTGATATTTATAATACAAGACGCGAATTCTAAACGAAACACTTTAACATTGTTTAAAAACGGGATCCTATATTTATATATGCTTAAAATAATTTCGAGTCGGCGAAACATCTCATATAGCTCAGAGCGAAATTTATACGTTTCATATTTATAATACAAGACGCGAATTCTAAACGAAACACTTTAACATTGTTTAAAAACGGGATCCTATATTTATATACGTTTAAAATAATTTCGAGTCGGCGAAACATCTCATATAGCTCAGAACGAAATTTATACGTTTCATATTTATAATACAAGACGCGAATTTCTAAACGAAACTTTTTAAAATAGTTCTAATCGAAATCTATATGTTTCATATTTATTAAATGAAACGCGAATTCTCGAACGAAAGCATTTTGTATAGCTAAATGCAACGAAATCTTATATAGTATATAAATAAGAAGACCCGGCCCCAGGCGGTTTTTATATATTTTCAATATAACGAGGCCCTACATCCTTATAAGTATAATACAACCCCGGTCTATCGAAACAATGTACTAGAAGTTTTTATATGTTTGAATACATGATAAACGTTTTTTTTTTTTTTATACTCGTTTTTATACGCGAGATTTACGTTTTCGTACAATACAAAGTAACCCGAACTATACGAACGCAATTTTTATATAGGATCACAACCGCGAAGTTTACGTCACTCCTAAAGTATAACCAGAACTAATTGAAACTTTTTTTTTCATAGTTTATGCCCGCGAGGCAAATATCTTTCATAAAATATAAAATAACCCGAACCAAATTAAACATATTTTTATCTTATATACTTTCCCCAACGCGCAAAATAATCCCGGCCTCATGAAACGTTTTTATATGTTTTAATAGTGCGAGATCTATGTTTTTCTATATAATATAAGATAACTCGGGCCGAACGAAAGCAATTTTATACACTTTATAAAATAGTGAAACTTGTACATCTGTAAAACCGTAAATAAACCCCGATCCTCAAGAGATTATTTTATATAATTTTTTAGAATAATGGAATTTATACATCCGTAAAATTGTAAATAAGCCCCGATCCTCACGAAATCTTAAACAAAATGGAAACCTAGGTTATTCTAGACTAGACCTAAACTCCGCGAGAACCTTCTCTATATTTTTCACATGACGTTATTTTAATCCCGGAATTTATTCGCTATAATCTTAACGGACTCTTACTATTAAACATAAACAAAAAAAAAAAATTAAAATAAACTAAATATTCTTTCAATAACTAAAATAAATCCGGTCTAATCGAAACATTTCATATAACGAAATATTATATGCCTTACAAGAGTAAAAATTAAAATGAGACCTCGTGTATTTAGCAAAAGGTAGGTATTTTTATAAGACTTATTTAGAACCGAATCATTTATCTTTTAACAATTTCCCGCGTGTTTAGCATAAAATTAGGCATCTTTATGACACACGGCTAATTCCGAGGATCTGCAAATATCAGTTCTATATATGCCGGACTAATCAACTTAATAAAGCGCAGTTCCGAAGTTCTAATATGCCAAATTAATTACCCTTTATAAAATATAATCAAACCCGTACCTCCCTTTTCTTTTATCGTGAGCAATCAATAATGTCGAAGAGTATAATTACCCGTGCACCACTTTCACTTGAAGCTACTATAATTTTCAAACACTGGGACACTCTAAGTCGACGGTAACTATCACTCCAAAAAAAACAACCGACGTGGATTTTGGTGCTCCAGAGACGTCCACCCGACAGTCTCAATTCTGCCTCCGCGTTACCTCTAATACCCCTCCCAGTCCTAAGTCGTGTGTTTCCAGGATTTTCAATATCCTACTTTCCTTGATACCCAAATCTTTGTTCCTTAGATTCAGTTTGGCAAAAAAAAGTTCAGTCCATATTGTCGTTTGATCAACTGTAACCACAATCTATCGGGTACTCCCCTAATCATAGTTTATGTTTCTTCACTATCTACCATTATCATGTCCCGTTCCCTCGTATTTTCACCCGTCCTTATCGGAAATTTAACGTTTCTTGGCCGCTATATCATGGGATCAATTTCCCTATACGCACCATGTACACACTGCATACCTAGATATAACAATCATCCAAAGGAACTATACCTAATTTTAAATTAATTTTGGGCGATCTTTTCTCGTGGATCACCCAATGAATCCCGTCTTACGCCCGCGGCTCCCGGCGCACAGGGACGTATTAGATCCCTCCGAACTGTTGCGGAATTTAAACATTGAAATTCTCCGGTTGTACCCAGGGCTCACGTAGCCATGTCGCCTATATATTAATTTGTAATCATTTAACCATTTATTATTATTTTTATTGGCAGTAAGATTGATCCACAAAATAATTATGTTACATAAACAGTGAATATTCTTGAACAATACAATACTGGAAGAGTACTATTCGATATAATACAATGAACTATTAATGTAAGTTAAAGTAAATTTTTAAATTCAGTGGAAATTTTTTTAAGATTGTTTTGCTGTTAATTTTTCCCAAAACAAAATAAATAAATAAACACACAAATACACACACTCTCACAAACCCACTATTGGACATGTTTTTTCTTATTTTTTTTATCGATTGTATATATGTGTTTTCTTGTAATTGGCCCAAACCTCTGTACATCAATTATTGTTTTTTTTTCAAGATTGATTAATTATATGGCTGTAAGAAAACCAATAAATGAAATAAAATAAAATAAATAAATAAATAAACCTCCAGTGCAGCAGGCAAGGCGTCGGATGAATTCAGTGCTTATTTATTGCCAAGGTACCGGACGCCTCCGCTGATAACTATATACTACTCACCATGTTCTTAGAGGTGTGTTAAAAGATTGCTAGTATCTGTCGAATCGGTCTCAAGTAGTTGTCTGTATTTGTACGTATATCATTATCACATGCTCTTGCTATATCCGTTCCACTTCACATTATTGTTTCTCCCGCCTTTGAATTTCTATCACACTATGTTCTCCTATGTTTTTGATACTTATATACTTGTTTTTTCGCGTTATATTACATTTACTCCCATATATATTTGTTTCATTTATCCATCCATCCATAAGATCCCCATACGCTTTATCCTTTTATTTCGTGTGTATATGGGCCGCAAATTCATATTATTTTATTTACAATATTTTTATCTAGATACACTTGTTCCAATTATGTTTTGTGGGTTATTACTACCAAACCCGGCGAAGTCTGATCTAGAATAGCCAATCGCATACACGTTATCCGTTCTGACGAGACTACGCTAATGTTGGACAGGTTTGTAGTGATTACATAGTTAACATATTGTATCTATATTTGAGTATTTTATTTTCTTGTTGTGCCATTAATATGCTTACACGTTATCGCTTTCCCTTCCCTAACTATATATGCCGTCATTGCGCAATTACCTATCTGTTGTAAAAGCCTGAAGAGCGTTAGTCTACAGATAAATATAATAGAATTATAGTTAACTTTCCTATCTGCCTACGTTATCCGACTCCACGAAATGAATCATTATTCGCTCCTCACCCAGTCAAGGTCACCCCTCCTGGTACATCGTTTACGTTTAATCTGTGCTTCGCGGCCAATTTCTTTAAATTATTTATGTGGCGCTTCCTCTCGCCGTCTCACTAATTAGGACCTGCCTTCCTTACTTTTGCTTATATCTCGCATCTCTGTTGCGCGGGAATCTACTTGAGAAGACGATTTACGTCATTTAAACGGTTTCAAAAATCCAGTAAAAAAGCCCATAATTCAGAAACCTCGTGGAAATGTCAATATCATCGTCACCTTGGAGTAGACGTTAATCGGTTTTTTAATAGTTCAAAACGCAATAACCGCGATCCAAATCTCTGAAAACCATGTTCGATATATTTTATGGGGAACACATGTGGACCGCTCGGTTGTCACCGATCGTCAACCATTTGTACCAAACACGGTTTTACCTGTAATTCTAGCCTTCACCACAAGATTAATATGATTTATAAGAATTAAATAGTGACTGCCCGTAGCCTACATCCGATCAATCGCTACCAACTCCCTCCCAATTCTAGCGTTTCATCATTCCCAAATTTTGTAGCTCCAATACTCCGCTAGATGGGTTTAGCCCAATTTTCCCCGCGTAGCATTTAAATCATCTTAGAATTAAAAAAAAAAACAATTAAAAAAAAAAATCTATAGAAACAGGTGATTCATCACAACCTTTGACTCTTTACTTGGACTACGAGACTTCTGTAGTGCAATTCTACGCCTGAGCAAGGGCGTTCAGTGACTTCTGGCGCCACCCTCTACTGTACGGAACATTTAACAACCTAGGTAATTAATGAGCAATAGAAGTAATATTTTTAGAATTTAATTAATCAGGAAAAAAATAATTGGTAAAATATTCACAATTCACTAAAAACAATGTTTATTTTTAAATGAACACAATGATAATAATAGTCGTTTTGACTGACTCGATGACAGCAATATTTTCTGACGGGCTATTGATATTCGAACAAAAGGAAAATATTCTTTACTCGAAGTCTTTATACAGGGTGGAGCAAATAATGACGTTAGCAGAGCAAGACTATGAATTATTCAGTTTAATAAAAAAGCATTGTTTAAAATTAAGTTGCGTGTAAAATTGTATTTAATGTGTATTTAAAAAATCCGCGCTTGACTCAATAGTGTCCCAAATGCGAATTTAGAAAGGGGTCGCTTCCTGGGCCAGTTATTTCTCACCCCTTTCCAAAAATATCGACATTGTTACTCTTCTAGCTCTGTGTATGCATTCCCCAGCATAAACATTGTATTACACACAATACACTAATATTTTTTGGTTCTTTTTTAATTTCTTTTGGTATTTCGTTGAAGATCTGCTTGTTGTTATTGTAGCCGGGCCTCGTGATCGAGGATCCTCTCGCCATTCTGACGTTGTTGTTGTTGCTGCGCCTCTCATGAGCTTTGCGATGGGAAAATAGTCATTTTCGAGAGGCGGACTCTTTCCCGCATATTTCACATAGAAAGGGGTCAGGTTACATTGGTCGGTCCCGTTGATGCATGGTTGCAGCTTGCTGCTCATTTTTGAGTCGTCTGGTCATCGCAACACTATCAGCCCGAGAGCAAACTCTCCTCCAGCTGACACGATCTTGTGCCAGCTGCTCCCAGTTCTCAGGTGCTCCTCATACGCTCAGCGATTCTCGGAGGCAGTCTTTATACCCTTTCTTCTGTCATCCAGCCTTTATCCTGCCGACTACCTCCCCATATAAGACCCGCTTCGGAATTCTATGTTCGCTCATGCGTAACACATGTCCTGTCCATCTCAATCTCGCTTCCACGATAATGTCTTCAATTGGCCGACATTTAGACACAGAACTATAATGTTATATACATGGTAGCTCCAGTGGATCTGTAGAATACAGCGAAGGAATCGTTGGTGGAACATATCTAGACTCTTAACGTGTCTTTTGTAGGGTACCCAAGCTTCCATTCCATACAGTAGCTTTGTAGACTGATATCTTTGTTTGGCTGGGAAATAATCTCTGCTATTGAAGACTCTGTTATTTAGTTTAGCGACAGCCGCTGAAGCATTTTAGGATGCTGCCTAGATAGGTAAAGTTGGGTACATTCTCCAGCTGTACTCCTCCCTTTCTGATATCCGGTAGACCTATTAGCTCGTTATCTGCAGAGCATATTAGTATTTGTTTTTTTTTACGTTTACCTCTAGACCAAACATCTGGTACACCTCGGTATAAATCTTGATGATATCTTTGAGGTCTTCTTCTTAATATGCAACCAGGGCGCAGTTATCAGCATATTGCAGCTCTGTGATTGACTTTACCTTTCGCACGCAATCTGCGCAGTTTGTGCAGTCCCCAGTCCATCCTGTATCGCACGTCAATACCTCTGACACAGAGTCTTCTATCGACAACAAGCATGATGGCTGTCATATATGCATCCTTGTCGCACTCCCGTATTAGTATCGAAGATATCTGTTTCCATATTTCCAAGTGATGCGATACACTCATTGCTGGTATATAACTGGGTCAAAAGTTCCATAAGAAGAGGTGGGATGCCAAGTTTCTTCAATATTTTCCATAGGTGGAGATCTACAATGCACTGCGCATCACACCTTTTCGGAGACATGACTCCCACTCGGTATTGCCACGTAACATATAAACACAGAAACACCAAGCTTTCGACACGGTATTGTGAGCCAATACTTAACACAACACTGACAACGTTCTCACCCTGCTTTCGACAAGGTATTGTAAGCTAATACTTAACCACAACACCAAAATTTACAACAACACATCAGCCCTGATGATGGACCCTGCAATGGGATCCGAAACGTCGGCCAGAAAGGTCGTAATAACAAAGCATAATACCCCAGAAAACACAAACCTGAAGATTCTGAGTGGCCGTGAAAATGTAAGAAAATATTAATGATATTGATATAGAAAAATAATTTCTTAAGGACAGTTGTCTGCCAACAAGCAAAGCGCACTCTCGAAATGGAAGGTCAGATAGATTATTTTTTGCACTCACTCTTTTTATTATGGTTTTCGTTCTAACGCCCCTCTATACAAGATATCCGTGCCACCCTGTAGCTGTCGTTGTTTTCCAATCGAAACAATTTTTTAGAGGCCGAATCTTAAATCGATACACTCAATTGAATTTATGAACACATCGCGAGTGCCGCGTGATGTAAAATACGTAATTTCCCAAGATTAATTTAAATATGACGAAAATGTTTCAAAACGTTTATAAATATTTGATTTGTAATATTTTTAAATCGAATACAATCATGGACGCCATGAAGCCCGTCATCGTGCTGGCCAGATTGGCGGGAATTTTTCCGTTTGTAATTCGCATGAAAAAAGGCGACTATAAGACGCTGTTTCATTTCCCGAGTCACTTGTGGACGTGTCTCACCAAAGCTTCGTTCTTTATCAGTTTTACTTACTTCGTTGTGAACGACCGAAGCAACTACGGCACGGAGAAGCAACCGGGTATTATGATGTATGCTGAGAAGTCAGAAATGTTCTCTGGTTTTGTTTTGATAGTCTATCTGTCGGTAGATCTGTACGTGCATAAAGACGATTTGGCTAAGATTTTTGAGGGACTATACGACATAGACCTGATCTGCGAGTCTCTGGGCCAGTCGACGAACTACGCCGTGCTAAAAATCAAGCTTTTCGTATTCATGGTCGCTTTTTATATTTTTCAATCGGGGCTCCTTTTGCTAAACTCGCTGTTATCAGGTTCACTCAGTAGTTGTTTATCGTTCACCGCATTCGTAGTGAGATACTCTCCAGGTTTCTATACGTCGTATATCTGTATTTTATATTCTTCATTCGTTTATGTATTTTCTCTAAAATTTGTTTGTCTGAATCAAGAAATTGTGAAACTCTCCCAGATCGAAGACACCGTATCACACAACGTTGCTAGCACTGAAAATACGGTAGAGTTATGGACAAAAAATGTTTGGAAATCAAGAAAGGAAGTAGTATTTGAAAATACTCTTTTAATATGGAAGGCGTACACAAAAAATTGCGAATGCTGTCTGTTAGTAAATCATTACTATTCTAACCAAATTCTGATGGTCTTGGCCAAGTCGATGACCTGCAACTTGTTTAATACATTCATCGTTTTGACTTCCATTTATGACTTGTTCAGTGGAAAAAGCAGTGACAGGGCTCTTTGGGTATTGTCTATCTCGAACTCCTGTATTCACTGTCTCAGTATGTGTCTCATCATCTCCGTGTGTAACTTGTGTGAGCAATCGGTAAGTTGGATTCTTAGGGTGTGTCACATTTAAGGGGTTTAATAGCAAAGGTGGCAATATCCCACTAAGATAAGAGAAAAATACAAGAATCCTCAAGGAAATTTCCCTGGAATCTATGAAACCTATATCATACTGAAAATAAGTTTTTCAAAACAATTACCACAAATTTAATGTGTATAAATAAATATTTAACATTTAAATGTGGATATTGCTGTGTTTCCTAACAAAAAGTGGACGTTACTCTCTTTGCTATGATTTTTTAGTCCAAAATCGATGTTAAAACATCCTTGGTAGAAGTGGATACGGTTGCTTTGCTTTTTACACTCAAAGATATTATTGCCTTTGCTTGTAAAAGTGATTTGGAAACAGGAGTTTTGAAGGGATAGTGCTATATTTCCCATAAAAGCTCTAATTTAGTATGTGAAACATTTTAACAGTTGTAAAAATAAAATCTTTCACGTGCCACCTCTAAAAAAGCAGGACTGCTCGTGTTTAGAGAGGGAGTTCGCTTACAGTGTAATATTTGTTCATAATATTCATAATAATGTTGTTGTACAGTGAACATATGTTCAAACGAATGTAATTCAGTCTATAACTGATATATTAGAAGTACAGATGAGGTATTTCATAGAATAACATAAATAGGTTCATCAGTGCATGCAAAATATTTTTAAAATTTTTAGGATATTGCTGCTTTTGTTTTAATACCCCTCACTTATTGTTATATCTTATGCTACTATCCACGCTATCTTCTATCGGGTATCCCGGTCTCGAGGTTTATTCTCAGATGTTTACGCTTGTCGTGATTTTTCACACATTGTCAGTCCCCTCAACCGTATTACTTCATCCTTATTTCACTTTCGGTACTCCGATCTAAGCTCCAATATTCATTTTCACAACCTTTCCTGTCCGGTCCTGTAAACTGAATTGACATGGCCTCTAATTATGTGAAATTCTCTCCATCTTCCTCTATCCTGACATGTACTCCTCCATTCCCTGGTGCTTGTAGTTTTCACATCTTGTTGTACTCCATCTAGCCATCGGAGTTTGGATCTACCAACGATGCTTTATCTTGGGGCTTTGTGTGGAGAATCTTTTTTAGCACTTTCTTTACTCATTCCTTCTTTGTGCCCTCCCCATCGCAGCCTCCCTATTTTGATAAATTATATAGCCCAACACATTGGGCTCATTATAATTATTGTAGACATTCTCGTTGTATCGCATTCTCCATGCTCCATTGCTCCGTTTATTTGGACTGGACTTCTACGTTCCCTCCCCATCAGCCACCCTATTTTGATATATTAAATTATTTAGGGCCCATTGTAAATATTGTAGACTTCCTCGCTATACCGTATTCATCCATTTATCTGAACTGGATCATATTTTTGTGAGTATTTTTCTTTAAAAAAAAAGGAGAGAAATTTCATCATTTTTACTAAATACCCGGCATTCAGAGCCCTACGTTAATACAGGACGTAAAAGTGTTTGCCGAGCAAAGTTGTCCCTCAATTTGACTGGAACTTAGTGCACAATACATATGCAACCCATCGGGTGTCGAGCCACGTTATTGGAGCTAAATAACCCTTTTAATCCCTCTATTTGGTCTATCCATCCGGTAAGAGACTGTCACCTCGCTCGGTTTTCTTCAACTGTTCATGTGATGTTCTGGCAACGTAACCAAAGTATGCAAAGATTTATTTCATGGATATTGTTGAAAGTAACGGGAGTCTGATTGCGTGTTCGGTTTAAACATAGTTTACATTTAATTTATTTTTCATAGTTTTTCATCGTCAACCTTTGGTGTGAAAATACCGAACAAATTTCAATGTTAAAGTTGATTTAAGTTAAAATTTGTCAGATTTCATTCATTAAACTTCTCGTCCATGCTATGAACGCACTCGTAAAAAATAAAGTACGGTACACAGACGCATTAATTATCAACTTATGTTTCAGTCCAAGGAAACTTGCCAACTTCTTAACAACACGATGATGCGTGAAAGGAATAAACGCATTAATTCAAAGGTACAAACAGTTATATTACACAAATGAGGTGCAATTTATAAAACATCATCTGCGGTGAATCTTTGGTGTTCTAAGATTAGTCTTGTAAATATTATACCAAGTGTTGTGTATAAAACAAGGACAGTATTTTCTCATATTATGCCCTAAAGGTTGGTTCCGTCAATCTTCGTGTGAATGGTTTGTGATATATAGGAGTCAAAATTCAGAAACTCCAAGATCGATGATTGAAAAAAACTCAGAGTGCTGTAACACATTATGACATGTCAGACGGAATGACCTTTTATATAAAATATCTATTATTAAAATAAAACACAAATCACTTTGTTTTCACCACTTGATTAGATTATACAATCTACACGTTTCGAGAATAATCTTCTCTGCTTCAGGATTGTTTGTGTACTAAAATTGAAAGAGTTAAACCGTTCAAGTGTTACGGCGATGGGAAGGGTGCGGGGAGGGGGGTGGGGGTCGGAGGTGTTAATTATTATTGAATGTCATCTGAAGAGGATGGAATGTTAAGTGAAAAAATATTCAATAGTGGATTGTGGATAAATTTTGTCTGAGTATTTATTATATTTTAATTAAAATTAATATTTTAGTATTTCTAGATTATTTAATTATGGGATCTTATGATTAATATGTAAAATTTAAACCTGTATTAATATTAAATGTATGGTCATATTCCATTAAATATTTTGAAAATCAGACTCAACATTGCTAGTTGTGATGGCTCCTCTTCTTCGCCTTCCAGCTCGATCCTACTCCTAACTGAGTTTACGCCTTGTTAGAGGCAAACAAGCTATCTATCTACGTCGGATGAAGGCTCTACGGTTTTTAACGTAGTATTTCCAAACACCCTCGCTTTATTCAAGACCTCCCCAGTTCACGTTGTGTAATTTTTTGTTTCGAACTATAGGGGATGAATTGGTTTTGTGGTAACCCTACCGCAAGCTAAACTTAAATTAAATACTGGGGTATGAAGTTCGTGAATGTTCATGGAAAACGCAAACAAAACTACCTAGCACGTCAATTAAGCCCTACGGTGCAATTGCTAAACATACTATGTTCCGTGGCCCTATATTATTTACCTATCATTCCTACGGACTGAAACCACTGCATCTGGTGTAGCTGCGCTTCCAGAGTGCGCGATCCTCTGCTTCCATGCCCTCTCCGCTCGATCCCCCATTGTCCTACCTGTATGGGATCGACCGCCATCCACTGGAAAGGTTAGTGACGTGCCGTTATCACATGCGCATGCACATATAGAGTACATAGATCCCCTGAAAGCCCTCGAGTCCTTCGTAGCCGCTCCTATGGATGATTCCGTTTTCGACGCCCTCGCTGATTAATAATTTTATCTTCCGCCGTCATCTCGCTGTGCTTATTCCCTACGATCTTTTATATTTACCCTGCATTATCTTTATATCAATTACATTGTTACGTTTATTTACTAGCCGGCCTAAGTTCCGTCACCTGTATCTGGCCCTATGTCTCATTCTAGTGGTACGTTGGGTTCTAATGGATAAGGGGTTTGTAGAAGGTATGTGTAAATGTATGTGTACGCGGAAAATGTGGTTGCTTTAAATTCGGCCCCTCCGTACCCAAAGGCTCATCGGTGACTGATCCCATCTTCCTTCTCCCGACACGAGTTCCGGATACGTTGACCTGAGCCTGGATGCGCCTTTTCATGTTGGGCCTCTTCTGTGCAAAGTACCGCACCATCCCTCGCGTCAGTGTCTGGCGTCCGGGCTCAGAGCCAGTTTGCCCCCCGAATTCCAACTCCTCCAGGTTAAACTAAGTTAAACTACGGTATATATACTGAAGCTACTGTAAAGATGGTCCCGGGCCACCTGTCAAGTCAAAAATATGCGAGTGGGGAAGGGGAGTTTCCTAGGCTCCCCAACCCTCGCCTGTGAGCAACTACAGCCCATTGGCCATTCGCGACACTACAGTGACTGCAATCACCCTCCCAGGTATTACTTATTATAATCTGGTATGCATCAATACGTTCAATCCATTCCAGACGAGGGAAGACATCCGCACGGGTGTTGTGCCACCCGTGAAGAGCCCCCTCATACACTACGTACGAATAGATACATACTAATAAAATATAATATACATACATATACTTACATATACAATACATAAATAAATACTTGTAATGGTTGGTTGCCATGTGGTTTCACGAGGCCATGACCCCTCGTATTAGTAGATGGAAAGGTGGATCTGGACAGTAGGGATATGCCTAGCCCCTGGCCAGGGATGTCGGTGTATTTTCTCCAAATGGTGTACAGCTAGAATCCTGCCATCGATGATGATGGGATCTGCCTAATTATCTCCGACTGATGTGTAACTGGAACCCTGCCATCACTGATGAAGATGATGATGTCACTATCGAAACGTCACCTGATGACATTTAGCTGAACCGCCGCTAATGATGATGATGATGATGATGATACTATCGTAACGTCTCCTGACTATATATAGCCGAAACACCGCTAATGATGGTGATGATACTATCGTAACGACTCCTGACGATATATAGCTGAAACACCGCTAATGATGATGATGGTGATGATGCTATCGAAACGCCCGCTGACTATATATAACTGGGACACTGCTAGTGGTGATGATGATGATGATACTATTGAAACACCTCCTGACTATATGTAACTGGGACACTGCTAACGATGATGCTGATGAAGATACTATCGCAACGCCTCCTGACTATATACAACTGGGACGCTGCTAACGATGATGTTGATGATGATACTATCGGAACGCCTCCTGACTACATACAACTGGGACGCTGCTAATGATGGTGATGATGATGACGCTATTGAAACGTCTCCTGACAATATATAACTGGGACACTGCTAATGATGATGATGTTGATGATACTATCGAAACGCCTCCTGACGATATAAAGCTGAACCACCGCTAGTGATGACGATGATGATGATGATACTATCGCAACGCCTCCCGACGATATATATCTGGAACACCGCTAGTGATGATGATGATACTATCAGAACGCCTCCTGACGATATGTGACTGGAACACCGCTAATGAAGATGATGATGATGATACTATTGAAACGTCTCCTGACGATATATATCTGGAACACCGCTAGTGATGATGATGATACTATCAGAACGCCTCCTGACTATATGTGACTGGAACACCGCTAATGAAGATGATGATGATGATACTCTTGAAACGTCTCCTGACGATATACAACTGGGACACTGCTAATGATGGTGATGATACTATCGGAACGCCTCCTGACTATATGTGACTGGAACACCGCTAATGAAGATGATGATGATGGTACTATTGAAACGTCTCCTGACAATATATAACTGGGACACTGCTGGTGATGGTGATGATGATGATGCTATCGAAACGCCGCCTGACTATATATAACTGGGACGCGGCATATGAATAGACAAATAAATACCTAATTAATTAATGAATCATCAATTAAATAAATAAATAGAGATGAATGATTAAGTTCGGCGTCGAGCACACGGGCCGATGATGATGCTATCGAAACGCCGCCTGACTATATATAACTGGGACGCGGTATATGAATAGACAAATAAACACCTAATGTATTAATGAATCATCAATTAAATAAATAAATAGAAATGAATAATTAAATTCGGCGTCGAGCACACGGGCCGATGATGATGCTATCGAAACGCCGCCTGACTATATAACTGGGACGCGGCATATGAATAGACAAATAAACACCTAATGTATTAATGAATCATCAATTAAATAAATAAATAGAAATGATTAATTAAATTCGGCGTCGAGCACACGGGCCGCGCGATCCCTGGAAGTTCACACACATGCAGAGAAGGGTTATTTGGCGAATTAATTCGCCCCTATTATGGTCAGTACGGATCCAACATGCAAACAAACACCTGTGGATAAAAGTATATTTAAAGTTTACGGTACAGGGGTTAACTTTCACTGTCGGCGCTCCTCCCGTCTCTGTCTGGGGTGTCGAACCCGAGACCATTCTTCTTAATCGTGCGCCACCTTTATATATCGTTATAATCTCAAAACGGAAAGAGGATGACATGACTTACCCATCTGCCGCCGATTATATCCATTCCAGTGCTTCGTAGTTTCACTTTAAGTACCTCACTTTATACCTAAGGATTGCGAACACTTGCCTCGCACGCGCACACGATTCACAGGCCCCTAATTAACTATAGTTCGCGACCTAACCTTTTATCCTGCCATCACGCGTTTTTAAGTTTCCGTAGCTGGGGCTTAGTATCCAGCCTCTGTAACTATACGGTGTATATACTCTAACCAAACCGAAACTAGACATTATTTCCATTTCTTTGAATTTATATTCCTCGGGATACCGGAATTAGACTCTAGCTCGACAATTGTAAGTATTTATATATCTTAATAATACTGCAACATAGTCCTTATTTCCGTCGTACGTATCCGTACTTCCCGGGTCATCGAGACTAGACTCCAATTCTAATGATCATACTCTAATGATTATACGCACCGATATTTTTCATAAAACCCGTTACCCGTTATTTTCTGATGTTACATCTTCTTATATTTATCCGAAATACCGGGATTAAGCTTTGAATCTAGGATTCCATCCATTTATAAGTTTTAACAAA